>PNEQ01002578.1:12772-64658 GCA_003012365.1 Medauroidea extradentata | reverse complement strand
GACACAGGAGTAATTGTGTGCATAACTAATTGTGTTGTGAGAGTTCTAGTTGATTACTGTTTTGTGTATTTCGTAGCTTTGTGAGCTATTAAATCCAGTACTTAATTTAACTCTTTTATTTGTAATTATAAGACCTCTATCCCAAAGAACTCATGGGAATTGCCCACATGTAAAGTTTGTGTCCTCCAAACTTGTAACAATACTTTATTGGTGTACGCGGACGTGAAAAAAAAAACGCCAATAGCCGCTGAGCGTAAGATACATCGACGATTAATTGAAAATACTTTTCACCACTTTTCATCCCTTTTCACCTCATTAGGTGGCGAATTTCAAAAATTTGTGAAATCACTTTTCAGGTATTTAAATAAGCTTCAAACTTAAACAAAAATCACATCGCTATATAAAAATCAATGGGATCAATATATATCGATAGTGAATCGAAAATACATTTTACTCTTTATTTTACCTCTTCGGGGCCGAATTCGGAAAATATATTTTAATGGTATTTAAGATATTTAAATAAGCATCAATCTAATGCAAATAGCACTTCGATATATCGATTGGTTCGATAGATATGGAGGAATAATCGGAAACACATTTCACGTATTTTCACCCCCTTAATTAAAGAAACTCGAAACGTCTTGTAGTTGTGTAATAAGCATTTGTATACGTAACCATTTGAAGCAAAAATCACGATGATAGTCAATTGCGTTCCAGTGATAAAGACGATACTTAAAAAACACTGTTTGCCCCTTTTTACTGCTTGGGGGTCAAATTTCACAAAATTCTAAAACTTATTTTTGGACATTTACGTAAGCAACATTTTGAAGTGACTACCAACTCTCTATCCCGAAGGATTCGATAGATATCGATAGTTAATCGGAAACGCATTTAAGGTCTTTCCACCCCCTTAAATGTTGAATTTCGAAAAATCCTTAAATTTGCCAATATGCATTTTTACGAGTGTCCTATTAAAGTAAAAATCATGATGATAGGCCGTTGGGTTCGAGCTCTAACGACGTTTCTTCGGAAACACATTTCGCCCCTTTTCACCCCCTTAAAGGTCGAATTTCGAAAAATCCCGTCTTAGTGCTCGCCTACGACCTGAGGGGAACCCCCACAAAAATTTTCACGATTCTAGGTCCAGTGGTTTGGGCTGCAGTTTGATATGTCAGTCAGTCAGTCAGTCAGCTTTAATTTTTATATATATAGATATGTTCGTCAGTTGGTAACACCAGTATCTACTACCTTATTTATTACATTTCTGGAAAATGTATGCATATGTCTGTAAGTATAAATCCTTTCTGCGTATCTCTAGACAAAATAAATGCGCAGAAATGTTTGGGTGATGATGTAATACGCTGACCAGTCGTGCCGCGACGAGAATTGCTTGGCAAACACTTGCTCTCTGTCCTTGTCTATCGCTTCACCCAAGCTTGAGTCTAAAGTCAACAACGCCTCAAAAACAAACAGTAGTAAGTAGTGACCGTGCAGAAAAACAATGATCTTGCGTTCTGCTGCGGAATATTCGCTGCTACAGGAATAGAAATTGAAACAGCAAAGGTTACAGCGAATAAAAAGTAACATTTGAAGAATTCAGTTCTCTGGCATTGTAATTAGACAATAAGCACAATATATTTTTATAGAAAATAATTCGGTTGTTCTGGGAATGTCGTTGAATGTAACGGTGGTATAATTATATGTGGGCAAAAAAAAAAAGTAGTCTGTTCAGCCTTCATATATATATTTCAATATAACTCACTTAAAATGCACTTCATCTAAATATTTACGAATGCTTAATGCTTTACTAACAAACAGTTTCACCAACTGCCAGGGGCTGCGGTGGCCGAGAGGTCAGACCACTCGTCCCCCACCCCCCGGCCAACCAAGGCGATCCGGGTTCGATTCCCAGCGGGGTCGGGCCCCGGAATTTCGCCTGTGAGAATCGTGCCGGACGATGCCGCTGGTTGGCGCGTTTTCTCGAGGATCTCGACTTCCCCCGTCATTCCGGTTGTGCTCCATTCTCACCTCATGTCAACCCTTTACCAGCGTTAAAGACCTCGATGTTAAGCGCTGACCAAAAATCTCTCACCCGCCAATTGTCGTTTAAGTCGTGAGAATATTAAAAGTTTTTAAAACATATTTGAGTTTTCAGACCTGCACTAAAGAGGCCGTTCCAGTGTTTGAGGCGCATGTATACAACTCACATTAACCCCATATAAATCCGGGCTAATTTTACTTTTGCTGTAGCAACAAAAGTATTACAGTTATCAATATTATCTTCGCACTTTATCAAAGATACAATCGTTCTTATTTTCGCTGCGTTCTGCAAAATCAAGTATTACAAACGGTTGCATTATTAAAGTGATACAAATTGTCAAATTTGTATTCAACCATTGTTTATACTTGACTTCGGCGAACGCAGCAAGAATAGGAACGACAGTCCCTCTTATAAAACGCGAAAATAATATTGATTAGTATAATACTCTTATTGCTGTAGCGAGAATTAAATTTGCCTTGATTTATATAGGGTTAATGCGGGCTGCATATATGCGCCAGAAACACTGGAACGACCTCTTAACAAAAGATTATCTAACAAGCATTTTTCCTAGCAGGTTTTGCACTGCTGGTATTTCGCCAAATACGTGATTAAGTTACGTGTTCAAGCTAGTTGTTTGTAACTAGTAAATGTTAACCTAAATATGTGGTTATTTCAGTATAACGATACTTCACTGCGTAGTGACAATGAATAAAACATGAAACTGTGTCAGAGAGGCATGTCTTCCGGACATAGGAAACACGGTTAAGCATACCTCTCGTGTCGGAATATGAACCACACATTTACCACTACTCGACGGCAGAACGCGAGACGTTGCCCAGTCACACCAAAAGCCTTACGAAAGCAATATTAACTACAAAGTTGCCCCGGTGCGAGTTCTTCTGGCGACGTTCACTGGCCCTGTGACGTCACTGCGGTTCCGAAAATAAAGTTTGTGCAAAGGAAAGTCGCGTATGAGAGGTTAGCGCCTCAATATTTGTTCGTAAAATATGGCCGACCAGTGACAGTAGGTTACACATGGCTGCTAGCCAATTCGGAGGTTGTACTTCTAGTCCTACTTCCTCGGTCTGATTTTTAAAGATGGAGGAAAATCACTGGAATGTTTTCTTTCCTCGTATTCTCTAAACCTATGTGGCGTCTCGCGACTTGAGTGGTTCGACTATAAAATTATGACACGGTTTAGCTATTCACAGATGATCACAAAAGTTCAATTGTAGCACACCAAAATAGACATCGGCCTAGTCAAATACTGACGCACCAGTAACGAAAGAAAAGTTCCGGAAATGAATGCATAACAATGAAGCTTACACCGTAAAATAAGTTGGTTATTTGATTCATCAAGCGTTCGGGAAAAATCCTCAACCTTGTGCGGGAAACCTGGTTTCCGAACATTTGGTGGAAATTTCCACGCGGTAGTGTGTTCTCCACACAAACAACTCGAAAATGTTGCTCATACTTTATGTAAAATTGTCATAGAGAGCTTGTGCCAATATGCAAGGGAAAATTACGTTACTGCTTGTTTAACTTTCCTTTACAAGTGTGGAGTAATTTTCCCTTATATTTAGCGGTAATTAGCTTCCGTTATGTGTAAAGTAAATTTTACCTAAATTTTTACAGTGTAGTAAACAGCGTTCTTTACCCGCGATAAATCACAATCTCTACTGATTGTATTAAGAACTTAACGGCCTGGGCCCGAGTTTCTACATATTTGACGATAACTATTCTTAAAACGTAAACGATAGTCGATATCGTAAAATCTCTCGATAACTTTGTTATGACAGGTTTTGACTACGTACTCTGATTTTGTCGAAACAAATACAACTTAATAGTAGCTAATTAGTTAATTAACTAAATTTCCTTTTAATTGGTGAATTATTATACCGGTTACTTTGAAAAATTAAATTGTGTAATAAAACCAATTTGCAGCTAAGTTGCGAAGCAACTTTACGATATCGGCTCTTGTAAGGGTTTTAAAAATTAATCCTCTCGAAAGTCGAGGAACTCAGGGCCTATGCCCTTAATGGTAAGATCGTCTCACTGATACAAGTGCTACAGAAACATTCATTTTTATTTAGCTGTCCCTGTAATTTTATTTTAAATAATAGCTAATGTCTATTCGCGTTCAAATGAGAGCGCGCGAAGCAAATGCACGTGATCGAAGGTAAGGTCTGTCAATGATAACACGCGGTGCTCACGTGATTGCAGCTTGTAATCAGGGGTGTCCAGAATGCTCGCCTCGTGTAGTGGCAGACAAGTATTGAGCGTAGAATACCATACACGAATTGGTGGTATTTAGGCAAGTATGAACACACAAAGTCGTGTGAAACTATAAGTGTGAATGAGATATGTATGAAGAACCCCGAGAAATCTGTTTGAACATCGACTACGTCCAGCACGATACACAATGCAGAAATCCGGGCATTAAACCGTATTTCTCAGGTAGACGACAGTGTCATACCAATGTGCTATAAAATAAATGTAAAATAATTGACACTAATATTGACACGCATATTGCAACTATTCAGGAACATTAACATTTTCTATGTTTGGTGCATAACGATTATCGATAATATCTACGATACTGATCGATGTAATTAAGTAATAGACGTTCATTAACATTACCAAAGCCCTTGTTATTATTAAACCATCGGTATTTTGCAACTGACAGTGTTATGGAACCCGTAAAAAAAATTTTAATACATTCATTTCACATTAACGATATTTACATCATATTCTTAACGAAACCGTAACATAAGATATATATAGACACGAACAATTTTATAGAAATTATGCTAAGTTTACATGTAATTGATATAATTCATGTTGCACGTGTTGTAAATATAATTACTATAGCGATATACGATCGATAAATGAATAAACAGTACATAACAGCCCTAGTTAGGTGTACATGTGTTAACTTACGTTCGACTGCAACAGTGAAACACATATACAGTTGACGTTTCTGTCCGATTAAAACACTATCAGAAAACAATACGAACACTCGCTTGACCAGTCCCCAATTTAACTCTCGTCACATTGCAGCAGCGCGCGCTGGTCAGTAGCTTGTACACCCCTTACCGCTTATACTAGCATCACGGACTCTTGTTTACAAACTTCAACTCTCACATCTCGGCTAATGAACTATAGAGCCAGTGATTTTTGGTGAAAATAATTTTGCAACAACTTGTTTCAATGTCTTACGTGCACACCTGAAACTCTGGTTATTGGCAGAATATAATAGGGCAGAGGAGTGGCTTATTTGACTGCACCAACCAGAACAATGTTACCGCGACACCACACGTCTGTGATTGGCGGGTAGGACCCTAAGACGCCGTAAGTTAGTAACTTCCAATCACTGACCATGTAGCAGAGAAACATACGTGCACATAAGGCATAGAAACAAATTGTTACAGAATTATTTTCACCAAAAAACACTGGCTCTAATAACAGCATAACGAATTGCTGAAAATCTTGGCGGTCCAAAGTGCAGCATCTGCCATTACATTCGCTCAAACAGTGATTTAGAATTATGTTCCTGTAGTCACAAAAATTCCCCAGTATTAATTACTGATGTGCGTGCAATTGACCTTACATGTGGTTTAAAGCGGATGCGAAACATCTGTGGTCATTACATATGTACCTTGGCATCTGGAGAACACAGCGTTACCTACCACAAAAATACTAACTGGCTCACTACTGATAAAATTTGCTAAGCTTGCACACAGTGTACTTATTTAAAAAGAAAGACACTTTGTCGTGGAACTGTTCAACAACGTGGCAGTAGATTCTATATAATGACGTGAAAACAGTACAACTCTTTATGTTTGGGTGGAACACCACACGTTACTATTCCCTATCACAAAATTAAATTCTTCTCTCAAGCTTTCGCGGTTTTCAGTGCACTGTCTTGAAATGACTTTCCTAAAAATTTAATGTTTCTCTGAATGTTAAAAATGTCGTGAGTATTTAGAAATTTTATTTAATAGGCCGAAAGTAAAGCACACAAATTAGTAAACATTTTGCATTTTGTTGTTATCAGATTATATTTTGTTTTACAAATGCAATTTAAAAATTTTTCGTAATGCTGGATTTTGCAAGATTTTTCTCGTGTTTTAAGCCAAAGTGTGTAATTAGATGTACTGCATGTAAAACGCATTTTTAAATTTTTCCATATCTGTGAATTTTAATATTTTTAAAAATCCGATATTTTATTTCAATTTGGTTTAATTATTAATAATAATTTCTTGCAAATCCATAATTTTATAAACGTAATTAGCGTAAAGTATCATTCGTCTTTTCTAAGATATTATTTAAAATCAAGTGTTCAATCTTATTTCACTGTCTGTACATGGATAAGTGTAAGAATAATCGAAATCGTTCACCTCTTACGATGAACAGGCGGTAAGATTGCATGTATTTCACTTGTCCGTTCCCCTGTGGTTTTAATAATCGTTCCTAACACTGGGCATTTGTTTTTAATGACACCAACATAAGGTAAAAATCTGGGGTTGCATGCGTTACTTGCATTTATTTCTTGAGAGACTTGTCAACGTTGTTAACGGAAGAGAATGAATCCAATAACTGAAGACCAATTACATAAAGGTAAATAAACACTAACGAGAAGTGGAAGGGCTGACGATAAATATGACATGTGCCTAGTGAACAATTATTTGTTGGAGATGGGAGAATTAATACCTAAGCAAAAACGTAAGGGTATTGGGGTTGGGTTGAAGTACAGGAGTGGAAACTGGAGGAGGAGTGTATAATGCTGAATAATTAAACCAAATTGTATACGTTGCCTGATGACAACTGTACTCATCGGAAATGATTTCGCATATTTTTAATCCTCTCGTCGGGGGTTCGAACGTGTGATAATAGTGCACGGAACGTATGCAAATCAATAAAAAATTATTTTTAATAATCCAATATGTTTTATTTTTCAAACTTTTAAATAGTGACCTCTAGCGATGTCAACGTGTTAAATAACGCAATACGGTCGTCTCCGTGTGACCGAAATTTTAGTATGGATGCATTCACACAAGATGAAGTGAAACAACTGGTATTGTATCCTCACTAATTTGAATACATGACAGTCTAGCGGAAGTGAGTGATTAGGAAACAACATGTCTGACAGGAATGCAAAACAAGATCATGGGTCAGGCTTGCGCGAATATATACGAATTATTTCAGTTCTGGAAAATTATTATTATGTTGATGTTTTTCATATCTGTTTTAGTTCCTATTGTCGATGCTGAAATTTTCAAGTCAAGGTACAGGTCTGCGGATCCAGAGAAACATTATGCGAACCGTAGATAATAAGAGGAGACAGACAAACCAGTAGGAATTCTCGTAGTTTAGAGGTCCTTGAATATGATATTTGCAGTCAAGCCGTTCGCGGTGAGCCGCCAAGCTGAACAATAATCAGCCGCCCGTGAAGAATTCCCCACAGAAAAGTAATCTGGCGGCCGTACACGCTGTGGATAGTATGTCAGGTTGACAAATATGCAGTGTGACCTACAATATGACTTTGGAGCAGAGCTCAAAGAAACTAAGGGACGCATTAAGTCACATCTTAATGTAGAAGCAGAGTGACTGCATGTGGAGTGCTGAACCTGACTGTAGGTACAATATGCAGAGCTCGTTAGAAACTCTTACTAAAGGTGCTTATGAAAATTCACGAGGGTAGGGTAGGTTAGTCAAAATTTCACGTTTAAGGTGTTCGAAATTTAACTCGGGTCAAATTTACCTGTATGAGTAAAGAGTGCACTGCGGACGTAATATTCAGCAAAATATTTGTGACGTAGAAAGTAGATAATCATATATTTATTCTTACCATCTTAAAACTTTGAATAACATTTCCTTGCAATCGACAAAACCTTGTCACGTGACTTAGATAATCTATCCTACTCCAGCGAGTGAATTTTCATAAGCGCCGTAAGTCTTTACAAATTGATAAAAAAAATTGACATTTAAACCGTCGATGGAAGAGGCAAAACAACATATTTATTTCAGTTATGGACGCTTCAGGAATACGACCGAGCTAAAAAAAAGTTCTTCACCTAGTTCATTGTAACAATTGCTATGGATATATGTAAGAAAATTTCAATAATTTATTTTATTAAAATTTTAATATTTTCATTATGTACTGTATACATATGTTTCCGCAATAAGTGTTTTACTAAAACAACGCAGAATGGACAGTTTTCTTCATATATAACTCAATGAATAGTACGATAAATATATCTGTGAGTAGCCTTAACTTCGTGAGGAAATTGATAAAATACACACACACACACACACACACATATATATATATATACATATATATATATATATATATCTGTGTGTGTTTTACTGACAGTTAAAAATTAGCGCATAGCACGCTTCAAGCTATAACGTACTTAACTTTAACTCAGTACCTACCCTGATTTTTGGGCCTCTAAAAATGGCTATGACATTTTCAGACTACCGTACGAGGGAAAAGGTCAGCCGGAATAAAAAAGACCGAAGTATGTGTTGAACGTCAAACTATAGGGTAAACCTATCCTACTTCGTGATACTAAGACTTCGAACTTCAGTAACAGAAACATGTTAAAACATTTTAATTGTGATATTTATTAAATGTGACACATTGATCACTTAATTGCTGATACTACACATGCCTGGTCTCTGCTGGTAACCAAGTTACCTCGGTGTACAGATCCTTCCCGATGTTGTGAAACCCGCAAAGTGGTATATCACGATATTATATAACATCACGATTTATGGTAAGTTTACCCTACAATTCCCACAAAAAAATTATATGATCGCCTTTTGAAGTCTCATAGGAATTACAATAATTGTATGTAGGTTGATGGCTTGCACGTAGAGATGATAATGCGTTATATACGCCAGTTGACGGCACCCTTAGTGCTCCGACAATTTTATGCACAAACGCAACCTATCTATGATGTCATATTCATGTCTACAATGTAACTTTAAAATTAACGTTTCACAAATGAGATAACTTGTTTTTTTCCGAAAGCTCATTTCTGTCTAGTGTTCTTTCAGAAGTCGGACATTGCAATTTTTAAGATTAATTCTCCTTTTAAACTCAGTGACTACAATGTGGCTGGCTCTTAGCTGGCTTTTACCAGAATAACTTTTTTTTATTATTATGAAACGAACAAGAACGTCATACGGTCAGAGGTTGGGAGTAGCCTTGTTTACATCGATTTAGCTACAACTTTTCTGTAATTGGTGGCGTTATCTGTTCTTGATGTTAGCAACTTACTCATGTCTCATATAGCTCGAGATTACTGCCTTCGTAAGAATGAAATGGTGGAATATAATATTTCCTTTTACGTTTCTTTCTATGTGTAATAGCAGTTCGAACTTCGTTGAAATTTCTACTTAGATAGTTTTCTGTAGCCTATTCTTTATTACTATAGCCTGATATATATGATGTTATTTTTTAAATATAATGTCATTGTGTGGTTTTTACAAAAATTAACTAATTAACATTAAATTAATTACACAAGTCGTACTACTAAGTTGCCGGTGTTTTTTTTATTTGCAAAGTCACTGGATTTTTACCACTTCTACAACCTACTATTTTTTTTAATTATTACTTCTATGAAAATTTTCACTTCAAAAACATTTACTGTTTTTTGTTGTGAAATTTAGGTACAGTTAGTTATCTATATTCAACCACAGAAAAAATATTTTGAAGATACATGACAGCAAAAAAAGAAATTATATATACAATTAAATATATCGGAAACATTCTGCTACAAAGACTGAAAAAAGAACTACACTAAAAGCACAACAAAAAGTAAACTAGTGGAGTAGACGGATTAAATTTATCATATATAACTCATATATAACAAATATTAGATTAATACATATATTCAGTAATAGTGTAATTATTTATAATTTAAGAATGTTAAAAAACCGTGCTCAAAATTTCGGAGCTATTTTATTTACAGTCCTCGAAATACATCTCACCATTCTCTCTTTCTCTGTCGCTTTATTTCTCTCTCTCTCTCTCTCTCTCTCTCTCTCTGTATGTAACGAGAATACGCTTCATAAACCCCGTTTGTCACATTCTGGAAAGTTACATAAAACCCACTAACTCATGGAGAAATAGTAGAAGGGTCATTAAATAAAATCACTATAAGGTTATGACAGGCTTAAATAATGGCTGTGAATAAAGGATTTCGGTAAATCGCAAGCATTTAGCAAACATAATGCATGTTGGAAGCATCTAATACGATAACAAAAGTAATTTTTGTAACTTTAAAATTATTTCGGGTATTTTATTTTCTAATATTTTAGGTGGAAGTAGTTAATTTTACTCCATCCGAAAATAAATGATTTTCGTAACTTAATTCATTAACTTGTACGGTAGTCGGACGACACCTCAAAGATATTTACTGAAGTATTTTATTTGCTATGCAACACGACTTATTTAACTTTACCACACGAAATCTAAAAAAAAAAAAAAAAAAAAGCAGGATCACTCTATTTGCCCTCGACAACTACCTTAGCCTACAAACGTTTCTTTATAGGTTGGCTCAAATTTCATGTTCAACTTCCTAAAGTTGCAGCGAATTTTAATTAGTAATTATATTATACAGAAGGGATGGTTCAAAATTATTTCCTCCCTAAGTGCCACATTTGAGACTTAACATACAGGTTTCCGCAACACTGTGTGAATAACCTGATGGAACATTTCCTCCTGTGGAAAGTGACGAAAAGAAAGGGGTGGCCTTTGATTTATTGGGCCAAGTCCTCGTTTTTAATTTTTTTAACTAATACCCAGCATGGAATTTGAATAAATTTTAATACAAAAATAAATAATCGCTTACTCTTTGAAGACTAAGCGGTTGGTGGATAGTAACAATGACACCTCCGGAAGCGTTGATTATTGCGGTGGTGTTTCGATCCGTACAGATAATCATGCAACTTCACCTAAACGTATGAAAATTAATTAGCCTACCCTCACATTTAACATATAAAATGTGTAACGTTCTTAATATTTGTGTTTAATTAAATAAAAACTCATTTATAAAACAATGTACAAAATACACATATTAAGTAACATTCAAAATGTACCGAACTGAAATTATTTGTCTATTTTGAAGTCAGTCACAGCTTCGTACGACTTCCTGCACGATATTACTGAATTTAATTCATGCTAATGTGGTACAAGACAAAATGTACGCTTGAAATATTCTTTAAAAATGAGTTCTAATGACGATTTCATTAACATTCTTAAGGTATGATACTTTTATAATTAATGACATTTTAGCAATCACTACTATTTTATCTATGTGATTTATCTTTTCTTATCTTTTAAGTGGTCTTTACAGTGAATAAGCAAGACTGGGAGTTCTCATGAGTTATAACCTGGATGTAAACTCAGAGCGGCTCGTTGGTCTAGGGGCATGATTCTCGGTTTGGGTCCGAGAGGTCCCGAGTTCAAATCCCGGACGAGCCCATTATTTTTATTAAGGTAAGGGTTTAGTAGCTGCAACTCTGAGCAACTGGCAAGTTGTAAGGTAGATGGTTTTGTCAACTACTTCTAACTAATAGCTATGGTTTACTCTGGCTGCTTCATAGTGCTTGTGAGATGTTTAAGATGTTTTTTTTTTTCAGGCTACTGAGAACATTGAAGAACCTCTCGACTTCACAAGTTGATGCTGGGGATAACAGCAGAATATTTGCATTTTACACATTTCGTAAATACGTTTCTTACTTAAATTTTCATATCTTTGAAAGCTTGGAATATAATATTGTAGTCACTGTGGAAAGAAATTTAGTTATTTAGGTAATAATGTTTCATAAAATCGGGAATAATTCGGTGTAAAATTGCGGGCACAGAAGACTAAAAAAAATTCCGCGTTTTACCCCGTGAAACATTTTTTGTGCACTTCTCAACCTGGAAAATTGTCATGCAGTCCTATAAATGCTGTGTCAGTAACTTCGAGGTATTCTTGTCGAATGAATGTCTCACTAAAATTCCAATCACTTTACTTTCCTAGACATTTTAAGCGGCTATAGTTATACTCTCCTTGAAAGGCAAAATATTTTTAATTTTGTTCATCAATCTTCTATTCACCGACATTGTGATTTACTTTGTTTGTTATTTTATGAACAGCCATTTTAAGTTGAAAACATTTTATATTCTGTTTGTAAAAAAAGTATATTTATTTTTGGACTGTAAGTGTATTATGTAATTTATATTTTAAGAAAAAATTTCTGTATTAAGATAAATTCTTCTAGATGTAAGCAATGACATCTCCAAAAACACTGTATGTGAAAGACATGTGTTTCAACTTGCCAGAATTTAGTAGTAATTTTCCTTTTCTATGATCTTCGATGAAGAAAGTAGTTGTACAATGTATTGTGACTAGCAAAGTACCTAGCCATTCCTTCATATCCCGCACGTCGTCCAAGTTTTTCGATTATCTTACTCTCTTGCCGTTCAAAAAAACCAACACTCTTAACTTGAAGATTTAATGAAGTGCAATTAATTATATAGTAGTTATACATAATTAAGCAACCAGTACTTTTCTGTCATAATTCGTTTCGTAGATTAAGAAAATAATCTATTTTCTTTAGCAAATTTTATAACGAAATAAAATTCCAATTTTGGGAGATTACTTGCGGGAGGGAGGACAAAATGCAGTTCCAAATTGTTATTGGGGAGACGTGTTATCCTCTCCTTCTCCCCCTTGCTCGGTTTCGGCGCCTAAGATTGATCAGGATTTCACACGCAAACTTGCGGAAATTCTAACTATTGTAAGTCTGGTAAATAAGACTAAAACAATAACTAAGATTGCTGTAAACTAAATTATCCATTTAAAAACTAACTTTTAAAATGTATGATCGCTGAGAATCCTGGTATTTTCAAGAGATTAAAATTTTCATAATTGCTACATTATGCCACGTTACCAGAAATGCGAAACATAAAATGTGAACTTTTTGGTGGTTATTTGTTTAAGTGCTTATGTTCCTTCTCTTCTCAGTGATGTATGCCTACAAAATGCACTATTTAGAATGAAAACATTTAACAAATGTTAGCCTTAAGACACGTATTTGTGTTAGCTACTTACGGATTTCATACTACGTAAAATATTCCCGAGGCTCTGCAGCGTCACAGGGAACGCTGTTGCTACCTGTTTTCATATTTTTGAGGATATACTACAAAACGTCTTGCCTTGAAAATAATTGTGGAAGCTCTGCTGTTACTACCTGAGATTTCTGTAATCACGCCTGTAAGACGAAATGTTATCACAGTAACGCCCCAAGAAGGGGAGGGAGGAGGGAATACTTCAAAATGTTCGACTCTGTACTTTATGACTGACATGAATGTCAATGGGAGTAATTCAACCGTCCATGAGGCTGCACATATAGTAGGACGTAAATGTCAGTCGAACAAAAGTAGCGCTCTGTGTTAGTAATAAAGAATCATTTCGCTCAACTGTGCGAGTCGTAGTACTTTTGTTTGGCCAGGCTAAGGACATTACGTCACTTTAGTTATATACATAAATATATATTATTATCAGTTCTTTACCTGTATGTAAAATGTGAAACCACATCGAAGTGTCTAGAGTCCGTTAATACATGTTGTCTCCTGCGTTTTTTAGAACCCGTCAATGAAATAATAGTATATCTTTAGAAGCGTCGGTGTGGTGAGAATGGAGCTTTGAAGTTTCGGAACTGTTCTAACGAAGATGCCACGAAGTGTCTCTGTCACCGTCGATGTCAACTTATAACCACAAGCCCTTCAATCCGGGGATCACGCGTATTAATAGAGCATTACCCAGCCCGTTACGTCCGTGAGTACATTCTCGCGCTGTTCCTGTTGCGAGAGCATCTTGTATGCTAGCTATCAGACATGTATCTAACACATGACGCTATTCTTTGCATGCACGTTGAATTGAAGAGTTAATGTACTGTGAGGTAGGTTGGGTACCACCCGAACACAAGCTTACTCGAGAATCGCTGATTTCATGACCCTCTTTAAAAACAACACCATTTTAAGCTATTGAAGAAATACGATTCGAACTGACTGGTTCTGTAATACTAGGTGAAATGACCGACAAGAATGTGATCGAAACCAGTAACACAGATCTCAGCTTCTAATTCTGAGTGCTGAATTTTTCTGTGACCTCCTGTGTGTGTATGTGTACAGAATGTTACAAAATTATTTTGGAGGAACGGTCCTCACGCGTAGAGAAACAAAATATATTATGTGAACATAGATCCGAAGATGCACCATTTCTGCGATACTGTACATGATGTTATAGAACATAGCATGCTGGTTGGATCGTGTAACTGTGGAATACCATCGCAGCTATTATTGGCAACTACATACCAGGCGAGTCGTATTTCATTGGATGGTAAGTATTGTCCGATGAAGCATTCTTCAGTTACATGATCCAGCCCGCACGCCATGCGATGTACTTCATTAGACCTGTAGAACAACAACTATGCGTTTTCGGGCCAATGTTCTTGGTCAGTGGTTAAACTCTCAGCGTATTTTATAGCTCTGCCAGTAAATCTCAGACACGTGGAGTCGCAGTAACCTTCTTTTGATTTGCACAGTCAAACGTGTGACGTCTCTCCGCACAGACACACTGCCAATAACTTTGAAGCATTTGTAGATATGAACGAAAGGCCATGAAACAAGTTGGTGCGAATTTGTTTTCAATAAAAATCAGTGGCTTTAAGCGAGCAATGTGTAAATAAAAAATATAAATATGAATAAAAAATAATTAGTGAACTTACGTGAATTTAAAGTTTTTAAATACTACAATGCAAATTTCAAAACTGGGTTGTGTTACCATCTTACAATGAAAGTTATGTACATCAGTTTATGATGAACTTCATATATGTGTTAGCATGTATTTATTTTTTTAACTTGGTGATAACATTGAACGTAAGAGTAGCCAAACAGTAAACATCGTTTCCAGAGAAATTTCTTCACTAACCAATTTTAATGCATTGATTCCTTCATTTTTTTGCGAGTTGTCAAACTTTCTCAAATATACTATTTAAATTTACATAATAATAAGAATGTTAACTAAATTAAAAAAAAGTATTTCTATTTGTATGTTTCCTTAACGGCATGCCAAAATCTTATTATTCTGATTATACTTTTATGACGTCTGTTAGCTTTCGCATTGCCATCTAAAACAGCTCGAATTGTTGTCTGTTATTGCCATATCAAGAGCGGAACCTTGGGAATGCAGTACTGTGGACGAGTTCCACACGAATGCCTCGAGCATCCACGCAATTGGAAAATGAGGAAGTGGAGCAGCGTTGGTGACAGAGGAAGTCATCTGAGCCGCGAGTTCTTCGTGCGTGCGCAGACTCCCCGATGTTAACACAACTTTTGAACTTCTGCTGGTGTTGCAATGCCATGACAAGCTCGTTCCGACTGTACGGCACGGCATGCCTGCCGGATCGTTTCCACTGCCAAAAAATAAAATTAGGTGTTTAAAATTCACACCCGACAAATATTTTGTGTTTGTGGCTTTCGGTAAAATATGTACTTGCTAAGTTATACAACCGCTATGGGATACAAAGAAATTTTACACGAGTTTAATATGGCAACGATTAAACCTATCCATAACACACTATTTTCATTTTAAAACTCGAACTCACATAAAGCTACACCTGCAGCGACAGTGTGCCAGCTGCCAGGCATGTACGTGCTAGGTTACGTACTGCTGTGTCCAAGATTTACGTATGTTTTGCATGATAATGGTGGGTCCTAGCCAAATAACCATATTTTTTACACAAGTCGTATTACTCAGTTATCCATTTTCAAATGTTCTATTATCACGATGGTATTAATGTTGTCCGCAAATTGCTGCTGGAGGGTATCAATCAACGTTTACTGTGGGTTTGTTTATTGCATTGTCATACGCCAATATATTCTAAGAATTGTAATTTTGCGTAACTTAGATTATGAAATATGGAGAAATAATGTTTACCAAATACAACATTAAAATGCGTATTGCTCCCTTAATATGTCTGTCAATGTTTAAAGTGTTTTACATATTTCTGCCGTATTTTTTGAAGGATCACCTGCCGGAGTTTGTCGGTGATTTATGCGTGTATACATATATACATACACACACACATATATATCTGTGCATACATACAATTTTACCGAGATAATAATTTACATATCTCGTCCGTTAGCCTCTAGAAGCGTTTCGATAAGTATGTAAAATTTTTAATTTTGGTAACTTTGAATTTTGTACCATTCAAAAATGAATTTAATATAGCGAGATAGTTAAACAAATGTTATGTGTGGCTAAATTGCCTACTAAACGAGAAAAATTACATTGGACAGCTATTGCTTGAAATCGTCTTATGCAAGCGGATATTGGGACACGAAATGCATATCAATAACTTAACTTGGAATGTTTTGGCTAAGTACAGTTTTAGGGTGATATTTTAAAGGAGTTATGTAAATAGTTAAGCCAAGCATCCAGACAAGACCTTTTATGAACTGCCAAAGCAAGATATTTTTGATTATTGTGCCTTTTCCAAACTTTTTACGGTTCCTTATGTAACCGAGTACGGAACTTAGATATAGTGTACGTGTGACATAAGCATGTTTTTGCAATGTTATGTGAAATAATTTGGACATTTTTGTGTATCCTATGTTGCTCAGGCTTCGTTTGCATTAGCAAATGGCTGAATTTGTAACATGAGTTTTTAATATACAGTATTTGAAAGTAAGGTTTTTTGTACGATTTCTGCTAGGCATTTTACGTACTCCCTGTCAAAGGGTTCGTTCCTACCTCAACTAATTTTGACAAGAGGTTGCAAGAACAACCCTACTCTCTAATCGTCACTCAGGCTTACGAAGGTCGCATACTTCCCGGCATTTGATAAACATGTCAGAGTGTTTGTAAAGCGTTTTATCACGTTTATTTACTACAAGTGTTACGAAAGAAAAACAGAAACATGACGGGCATGGTATGATACTTTCAAACATCGCGTATATTAAGAGCGGGTACAACAACATAACTATGAGGGTCTTTTCTCCTAACTAAAGTGTAGAGATCGGCAAATTTCATATTGTTAACTGAGAGCAGACTGAACTGCAAGTTATTGTGTGCTAGTCTGACATCTGTTGTTGGCCGGCAGTTAGTGTGGCGAGCCTGAAGGCCTTTTTATACAAATTATATACCTAAATCCAACTCTGAAATGCCCGCTGTCATGTAATTTGGGCACACAAATAGACGAAGGCCCGGAGCTAATAACGTCACGGGATGTGTTCGGTGAGTATATGTTATTGAATTCTAGACTGACGCGAAATAACAACAATAAATTTGTACCTCTCTACAAAATTGTCTCAGAATGCATTGACCGCAATCAAACAAAACTACGACTGAAGTATGTGATGAAACTTACTACACAGGCCTACCAACAAACATGCATGGCCTCCGCTTAAAGTCCCGTGGTAAAAGCAACGCAATGAAAAGCCTTAACGAAAATCGAATGCTTTACTAGTAGGTATGCGGCTGTTGTGCACTTCAGGCTCGTTCCATTTTCGTTCATGTAGTTCCTTTGCTTTCGGTCTTCATATGTTGGAAATACTGTAACTTCAGGTAGGTGTCCACCTATATAAGGGGTCAAGATCAACACATGTGTGGGAAGCTGTTCACCCACAGCGTCTACCTACATAACATATTGTTATAATGTCCACGTGCGATTCTCTACCATTTACTCGAGGCCACGGAGATTAGCTATATCTTCGGATCACAATACCTAGTATGTCTGCGAGCAGCATTGGACATGCGCAAGTTCGCTCTGTGTTGATATTATTATTTCATTCATGCTTGAAGTATTTGGTGAGGAATTATGTGTTAAATTATTCTACGCAAGTGCTAACAGTAATACACAACCAGGGACAAGTCCACGGTAGGAGGAGTGTTGGGAACGTTAACCTCTACATCCCCTACTCCGGCTCAAAGCTCGCATAACATATCAATGAAACACAATAGTATTTTACCCCACTCATTAATATTGTACAAATTGTATTTATTTGTGTAACCATTTTCTCATTTTGTGAAGTACAATAAGTAAAAAAAGTGAGCTGCTGGATTAGAAGGTACATACAAATTTTCTACGCTCTAAAAAAATGTGTAAAATTTACTAAGATTTCCTTTGTGTTTTTACAAATCCTTGTAA
Organism: Medauroidea extradentata; assembly: GCA_003012365.1. NCBI lineage: Eukaryota > Metazoa > Arthropoda > Insecta > Phasmatodea > Phasmatidae > Medauroidea > Medauroidea extradentata. The sequence goes on along the minus strand of PNEQ01002578.1, from coordinate 46,396 downwards.
AGGTAAGAAGGTTTTCTTTGTGAAAGCATTAGTTTATAAAGTTACTAATGAAAACTTTGTAATGCTACATAAGAAATCTTTGTTGTTGTACCAACTATTGTAAATGTCAAAAATTGTCTTTGTAAGATTATTAGTTTATAAGGTTAAAAGGATTTTGTTTGCAAAAAACTGAGAAAAAATGTTTAGTCTACCAAAATCATAGGTTCGCCAGAAATTACTTAAGCAAAGATCCAAACCTCTGGAAAGCATTTTTCTGGAATAAAGTGAATGACTATATAAATTGCGTGCTTTAAAAGAAAAAAATATTAGTGAACTGTACATTGACTGTATACAAATAAATAAAGCCTAAGCGTAAAGTGATTACAGTGGTCTAGGGGTACGTAGTGTGGAAACTACGCGTGGGGAAAGTGGTTCGAAACATAGCACCTCCGTTATTCAAATGTTATTTGATAAATAAGTTCAGTGTTATTTATGAATTACAATGAGAATTTAAATTTATTTTTCCCTATTTAAAGTAGAACTAAAAGACTATTCCTTGTAATTTTACAAACATATACTTCGTATTTTATTACAAAGACAACCATTGTAGTTTGACAAGTATTTTCTTTGTAAAAATACATTTTTTTTACAGTGTAACGGCTACCAAACTTATGTGTATATTTATTTATACAAGCTATACCATCTATGTGTCGTCAGGTGCATATACACTGGTGTTTTTGCCTGTATTATCATTCTGTTTTCTGTTTTGTTTAGATAACGTCTGCCAAAAGAAAACGTGCCGTCAGCTTCATCAAGTGACGTCCCGATTAGTGGCGAAACGCCATTTTATTGGGTCTTTGCAAGTTAAATCGCGTAGAATATTTTATTTCATTACGTCAATCGAAAGGGTGGCCTGACGTTAGTATGTAGGCGACCTGTACTTCGCGAATATTATTTAAATTTTACCAAAAAATTAAGTATTTTTAAATTTTTTAAAGTAGCGACTAAGGAGCACAAATGCGTCTGACGACCCACAGGTGGTACAGCCGGTGTGTGTGTGTGTGTATATATATATATATATATATATATATATATATATATATATATATATATATATATACACACAGACCATATGATGTTTCCTGTGGGCTTTCAAGTAAAGAACTAAAATAAAACCTAATGGCTCTTGTGAAATTTGTTATGCTATTTGCGATTTTTGTAAATTCCTCAGTATGTAAGGATAATTATAACGTCCGTGAAACAGAAAATTATAAGCACACACGTGGCTTGAAATTGCAAGAACGCAAGACAACGTCATGAAAAGCAACCACCCAAACCCAAACCTCCATAACCGACTAGTATTTCAGGAGTTACGGTAAGGACAGCTACTGTACCCTAAGACGCCGAGGTTCTGTGGTATAGACGTGGAACTTTAAACTCGATTCTTGGTATAACCCCACAAGAAAAAATAGCAGGGCGTCAAGTCCGGAGACCTTGGTGATAAAGCACGGCGTCTGGTCAGTGGCAGCAAAACGGCCATGCTTTCAGTTTAAAAAATGTATTTACCGAAAATGTGGTTAACATTAAAAAATACCTGTTGCGTTAGTTATTTGGGGTGGGTTGCCTTCAATAATAATTTTACAGAGACATTAAACTCCATCTCAGAGCGCGGCACGAAGTACTACAATATAATTAAAATTCAGTTTTTTATTTTCGATTGTTATGTTTTTTATTTTATAATTTAAAGGTGTTTTACGCTCCTGGAATATGGTTAGTTATCAAGGTCAAAGTCGATGAAATAGACTATTAAAAATCAGTACATGCGTCTCTGCACTCAAACCCCTGTAATATCTAATTCTATACTTATCTATAATACTTCCATTAAGCTGAATTAAACATTTTTTTTTTTTTTAGTTTTATTTGCGGGTATGGAGAAATTTGAAAATTGCAGGGAGAAGAATTATGTATTGCATGTCCGATTTCTGATGGACCATCATTCAATACAAACTATGATAAATTTGACTGAAAAATTAAAAGTCTTAGAAGCTGACTAATTACTAGACAACTGAAAAACTTGCGTTTACTTTTAGGCACAAGGTATAATTCCATCAACTGTAAGTTCGTGTCACTTTTAAAATTAGTCCTTGACTTATTTAACACCTCGTGTAAGTCGCTGACCCAGTAATAAACATGTAATTAAATGCAGACCCATATCACTGTACAATCGAACAACTAATGAACAGCTAATGCTCGCTTGAGAACACATATATTCTTGGAGGCTAGCCTACAGGTAAGTGAACTCGCGAATTTTTCAGGTCTCTACACAATCCTTGTGACATATGTATTGCGCATCATGGAAAAAGAACGAATTTCCTCATAATGCGCAGACTGCAATATCACAGATAACACAATGTTATGTATTTGCGCATGAAATATTGTTATTTCTTGGAAACGAACCAATTATTTTTATAAAAGAAATATTTTCGTGTTAACACGTAAAAATATCATCGCATCATCTCCGGCTTTCGAGAGAATAATTTTTTATGCCCAAACTAGAGCCGATATTGAAAAATTGCTCAGTAACTTTATTGCAAATTGGTTTTACTATATTATGTATTAGATTATTTATTAATCATACGGGAATGTATTTAAGTATATAATTAACTACCATCATACTGTATTTTATCTCGACAAAATTACAGTACGTAGTAAAACCAGTTATAAAGAATGTTACAGAGCGATTTTACGATATCGACATCCGCTTATGTTTTAAAAATTAAATATCGTAAAAAATGTAGAAACTCGGGCCCAAGCCACATCAATTTTCAACGTCATTTTTTGCATTTTTATATTTGTACCATATATTTTTTTTTCTTATTTTAAATAACAATTGTGACTAAATCTTGATCTTATGAAATTTTTTATCTCTTATAGTTTTTGCGTAATGACTCGTAAACTTCAAAATCTACATATCACGGTTTTATGTAGGCCACTAAAACCAACTGACATATCAAACTGAAAAAAAGTGGATAACGGTGCTGCAGGTTACAATTTATCCTGTATAAAAACAAAAAAATTACGAATTTAAAAAGTGTTGAAATTTTTAATTAAAATTTCACAAATACAAGATATTAAAAAAAACCGCTACTGTATCGTTATTCACTATGATTTTTTTTTTTTTTCATTTTGGAATGTCAGTTGATTTCAGTGACGTATATAAAACCGTAAAATGATAATTTTGAAGTTTACGAGTCATTATGCAACATTTATGAGAGATAAAAAAACAGTTCGTAAGAGCAAAATGTAGCCACGGTTTATGTCTAAAACAAGACTTTGGAAATCGATGTATACCGCGTCCTTAAAACCATGTTTTTATTATTTTAAGATACTTATTTTTTAAGTTTAAACAAGAGCGGATACGAAAAATGTGTTTGGCAGTTTTGTTTAAAATGGTTTTCTTTAGTTTATTTTTCAAGATAATAAATAGTATGTATTTCGCAAATTGTGTAACTAACGGAATTCTCGTTAATTTTTAATTTTCAGTCGAAATATAGTTTATTGTCTTAAGAAAATTAGTTATCACTGTAAATACCAGTTTAAACTAAACTTCCAAACCGATTTGTGATGTATTTTGTCGTTTAAGGGCGTCCAACTGACGAAATATTGTAATTTTATATTTGTATGAAATAATGTTAGTTTTGCAAACGCTAGTAGGGAGAACATTTTCCTTTTATGAAAACATTAGCTCATGCAGTTTCCTCATATTGACATTTCAAAGTCAAAACTTACACGTTTTGTTTTTATAAGCCACAAAAACCAATTAACATAATGGAATAAAAAAATGCATACTGTAACTACATGTCTCGGGCTAGGCCTACTGCTTCACATATTTTAAAATCAATTAGAACATTTTTGTAAGTTTTAAAAAATTGATAGTAAAAGCAAAAAAATTCAAAATTTCAGAATTTTTTTTTTTCAAATACAAAAATTTTTTTAAGTGGACATGTAGTTTCACTGTTATTTTTTATTTAATTATATTTATATGTTTTTCCGGCTTATATGAATGAAAAACGTGCAAATTTTGACTTTGCAGTGCCGTTATGGGAAAACTGGGTGAGCTATTTTTTATTGTAAGAGGAAAATGTAGTCCCAAGTAACGTCTATAAAACTAACACTATTTTATACAAGTGTAAAATTACTGCTGTTCCCCACTTGAAAAGCCTCAAACTTAAAAATAATTATAGCTAAAATAGTAGAAACCGGGAGCACGGTCTTAATACAAAGCCCATAATATGCTGACGCTGTCATACTTCAAGTAATGACTTCAGTTTAACGCGTATATCACGTAAACAGTCTTAAAAACTGAAAGTGTTTCGCTGTTCCTTGGTTTTCGATTATTTAGACAATTCTACAATGACAAATAACAATAAGTAACTTTTATTTTAATTCTCTACCTCGTGCTGTGTGAACTCATATAACAGTCACGTCATAAAGGGGGGATGTATGGCTCGTTGGCAATGTTCCTGCCTCGCCAAGGAGTCAAACATTTAAAAAAAAATTTGGTCAGACCATTCGGCTCCCACATAGGCGATCCGGGTTCGATTAGGGTTTTATTGAAATGTATTTTAATTCTGTGGCTGGTATGAATGTGTGTTAATTTTTATTACCGTGAAATTTTTTTTTGCTGTGATTGAATAAATAAATGTTCATATTCTATTAGTGTTATACCATCACGAGTAAATGTTTGAATAGTTCTCTTTAACTGGTAATTTAAAATAAAATTTAGACCTGTTGTGCGAGCCAAATAGTACTGCTAATACTCGATATTTTACCATAGCAACAAATGAGCATATATAAATAGCAAACGAAAAATAATAATTGGAGAAAGCGTGTATTACCCATACATATTCTGTAAGATCCACATTTGCATGTCACATGACGTCTGACCCTAACAGAAACGATCCAATTATTTTGGCATAAGACATGGAGACTACAATCGTTTTTAATCCAGTTTACAAATGTTCATGTTCAGCTCGGAGAGTGTTTTAAAAGCGATTTGAAATCCACTACATGGAGCCAAAACTTTACCTTACATGGGAAAGGATTTTTGTTACTCCAGTTATGATGTTCATTACAAACTGCGAAAATCATAGTCGTAATAAAGTAGACTATACATTTTACCAACTTACTTTGAAATTCACGCAAATCTTGTAACAATTTTTAATTAAAAATAATTATTATGGATTCGTTGTTGGTTAACAAGCACGAGCGGCTTTGTTGTGTTCTTTTTATTACGACAGTATTCGCTGTTGATGAGCGAGAACAAAGTGTGTTTTCACTTGGTTATCATAACAGGACAAAAGTCTGCACAACTCTTAGAATAAGTTTGCACTCTGACATCACTTTTAAGAAGTGAGGCCGAGGTTTAAAGTGTTAGCATGAGTCCAGAAAAATTCTTGAAATAATATATGCAGAGTCACTAAGAGCCAGCTCTGTGAGTGGGTATCGAGTACCTGAATGGGCAGACACAAACTTCTTCTGACAAGAGGCGCTGACGTAAAATGTTATTATAGCCTGTGTCATATAAGGGGGTCGAATATGTTAGAAAATAAATGTACAGAATAAGCTATGCTTCATAAACAAGATAATAATACAATCCTCCCTCAAAATGCTGTTTGTGCACTATCATCGAAATTGTTAAAGTGAACATATGCATGATACGCCATATATACGTAACGAATAGTTTGAGAATAGTTAGCCTAACGTTTGCGAAGGTCCATGCCTCTCGTAACTTTGCGAGCTCACGCAATCGTATTCATGACTCAAATGATTCGTTATTTGCGTTCAAGAATCCGATTTTCATAACAGTTAAGATGCGCACTAAATGCGCCACGCATCCTTCACGCAAACTGGCTATGAATACAAACCTTAGACCCTGAAGAGGCAAACTGTTATGTTTGGCAAAATGCAGGTTCCTGCAACAAACCGGCCGCAGCTCCAGCCCAGAAATCAAGTGCCTTTTTAAATTACACCATTATGCGCATACGTTTTTTACGACAGGTAGGATTAAGTCTCTGGTGGCATAACAATTTTAATATTTGCTATTTGCCACTTTTGTCATGCGGCATCATGTAGTTCCAGTTGTTTCAGGGACATTTGAAACGAAAGAAAGTTGGCACTCACACATAAGTAAACTAAGGCTTAAGAATTTTGTTGCTCCGCAAATTCTGCTTTCGTGAAGCTACAGTAGATACTCATACTTGCAATTGTTTATACTAACACAACTTTTCCATTTTTTTACAGTGATTATAAAACTTCTAGTGTTGCAGAATTCCTGAGCGTATCGCCCTATTTTCCATGGTGATGGCGTATTAAATATAAGTCGAAAATCTGTTTTCAAATTTTTGTAAAGTGAATAAGCAGAAGTCATACTATAATGTAAATTGACTTTGATTTTTTTTAATAGATCGAAACTACTTGATTTTTCGTTCTTTTCGCACTAGGTCTCTTCAAAGAGTCGATGCTCAATATAAAGTGGTACGCCATATTATTTTACATTTAAAGAAATTCAACTTTATGTTCGATTTTAAAAATAGTAAAACTCCCACTTGAATTTACTTTACGACTAATTGATATGACATTTCAACATACACTTCAGAAGCTATCACCACAGAAAATTAACACACTCCATCCTGAATAATCCTGTCTATATATAATATATTTATACCTTTTAAAAATGCTGGTTACTACTCGTACACGGAACGTGCAAATAGGCTTATAAGTTTGTATGCTTAAGTCGCTTATTTAAGTTTAATTTAGAAAATTATATTTTTTACAGCTATTATTCACAGAATTACTCAGTAAGGTTCTTTCCAGGCCTTCTTCTTTTTTCCTTTATTTATTTGTATTTCACGTAACACATTTTTTAGCTTGCATAGTCCTCGGCTATGGCATATAGTAGGCTGAGCACTTGCTATTTTGGTGTTTTATCAGTGTCTGTGTCACAACAGCAACGCGACACACTTGTCTCCACTATCCTCTCTGAAGAGGCGTCAGCGGCGATAGGCGTGGTTGCCCGGTTGTCGCCGCTAGTGACAGCGTTCATATCGCGCCTTCAGAAACAACACGGCAGTAGCTTATCCCGTCTTTCTTATCCTGCTTCCCCCACCCTCTCTCTTTCTATTGGGGTCACTTCCTGTAGCATTGCAAAAATTTGCGACTTGCACACTAACAGTATCTAGACAGATGTCAGTGCAAACAAACCGTGAACTTGCTATTTATGACTTTGTTAATGTTTTCATATTCTAATAACTACATCGTGTTTTTTTTTCCTTGTTACGGAGATTTTTTTACTTGGTAAACATAAATGCATTGCATAGGAGTGTTTTTACCGTAACGATAATTTTAATAGGAATTATGCTAGGCCTAAGTTTATAAGCGAATTTCGCTCTGGCACTAGCGATGAAAAATCACATAAATAAGTCACATCACAGCAGACTGTGTAGAGAGATACTTAATTTAACTACGGCATATTTTATCTTCCACACAAAATCCGCAGTTAAATGAGTTTTAATATAAAATTTCAGAAAATTAATAGTATTCATACATCTTACCAACACTCTGTAAGCGAGATATCGAGCATTCATTGTGGTATAGAAAAACATAACATGTCAACAGCAATTCTATCGGTAACGGTTGTTAGCTGGATTATTCGTTGTCGCCAAATGTCGCCTCGACGTCCGGTAGGGTTTGCTCATTTTCGTTTGGCGAACACAGTTGCGTCTTTACGCTTCAGCGCTCGGGTTTGTTGTTCACTTTCCTGAGATATGGCGAAACTCTTGGCAATCTCCCCCTCAAGTACTGTGCCACTTTGAAGATTGGACTTCGAAAACAAAATCCAAGGCCTTTGCTGACGCAGTTTTAAAAGACAACGCTGACTGACGTAACGTTGCCAGGAAATTGTGACAATATTAGGAGAGCAAAATCTGGCGTGCTCTCAAATTGGTTTGATCAAATACACCGTAGTGTTTGTTTTTAAAATAAATACGTATCATTTTGCTAACAAAATGGCTAATTTATATAAGCCTGGCAATTAATCATTAGTATTCTGCAAAACTCGTGAACTTAATGCAAAATAGATTTGTGTGACGTTTCTTCACTTAGCGGGTCTATATTATTTATATTTTCTCGTATGAAAGTTCGCATGAAACGTTGAATTTTGTGTCCGTAAATGCTGATTTACAGGGTGATTTGGCCAGCAGCAACAACAAAATAAATAGTTATTTATTTATTTTTTACTACAAAATACGGCGAAATATGGTTGTGATTTAAATGATTGTATTGTAAGTTACACTTACCTAGGAATGTAATTCAAGCGAGCTTAATCCGTCTTAATTTGACGCATCTATCTGCTTCAAGTTCCCCTTGATAGTAAACTCGTCAGCGTTTCGGAGTTGAGAAATAAAATTTTAGTAGAAATTTTCATGAGAATTAACAAAATTAATTCTTTAGCCAACGATGGATACCGTGTGTTGTACAAACTTCATTTTAAGCGCTGCCTTTCTGATATATGGTACCTGTGGAAGAAGTTACAAAATGCTTCAGCTAAAAATGAATATGAGTTTAGTCAATTTATAATTTCAAATTTGATTAACCGAAAAAAATTTACTAGTAGACTAATATTTTAATATTTCACGGATATTTAGTTTTTGTTAAAATTTAATTAGAACTACTTATTTAGATCAGAAAATATATCAGTATTTGGTACTTATCTGTATATATTCTTCTTTGGAAGAGTTACGTTCGAGCGGGTGTAGCAAGCTAGCATAGTGTTTGGCAAGGGCTCAAAATACGAGGTCCCAAAACCTCCCGTTTTGTGCGATTTTAGGGGCTTAAGGAAAAGATAACACTCAGCATGAGACGTCACTGACGCTGTCATGTTTCCAGCATCTTGTCACATTACGTCGCAGAATATTAGGCCCAAACATCGTCACGCTAAAGACATAATAACTCCACAAATTAATTTTTTACTTACGAAGGATATGCTTTTCACAAGTCATATTTATTGGTATGAATAAAATGTCCATACGTACCTTATCTTTTATAGCCGACACAAAAGGAAAATCTAAATTTGAAGTTAATTGTAAGGGCTGACTTTGATATAAATATTTATAACCTAAATTATCAGGCTGTATTTTCTAAGTCCCAAATCGCCATACTTTATGAGGAAAGTGAAGTAGGTCTATTTTAGCGTTTAAGAAATTTTAACAGCATCAGGAACTTTAATGGTATAAAACAAGTTTTAGTAAACGTTTCATATAATGTATATATTTTTTGTTTAACTTGTTTCCATTTATTTTTAGTATTAACGTTAATTAATTTGTTTTACCTTTATTGCGAACTTGTTACATTCCCTTCAGTTATTTAACTAAATCAACATATTGGTTATTTCTCGTATGTAAATAATTCACACATGCACTGTAAAAAATTTATTGGCATATATACAAACCATTTCTGAGTATTCGGAACCAGCTTCTTGTAAATTTTACAGCGCATAATCGATTTCAATGTCACTACAATTATTTTTGACAACCAAGTTTCCAATTATTTGTTGAAGCACAAAATGTAGCAAAGTGTGACAGGGCGCTAAAAATTTCTTTTGTTATACATGTTGAAAAAACGCTGATTAAATTCAATCATATAGACACTAAAAATATTTGTAATCACTTTAGTTTAAAGATTTAAATATATCTTCTTGTTGAACCAGGTTGCAATTTTCTTAGCAGTCTGCAACACTTTATTTGGAAAAGTTCAAAAATTTAACAATGTGGGTACGTCGTAGTTTGTACAAAAAGTACAACTTTATAGATTCAAATAATCGAACTACATTTAAACTAGCCCTACTCGTCTCTTTGAATACTGTTCATAATATCCTGCAAGAGTTAAAAACATTACAAAATCGGCATTTGTTGAAGTACTTTAATTATACAGCAAACCATATCATTTCCTATTAAATTCTGGTGTTTTAATGTTTACGTTCACAGATAAGTTCATCTCTTTAAGTTTTTAACATTTTTAACTCAAATAATTTTTCAATCAAATATTTGTAATAAATGAAAACAAATCACCACAAATAATTAAAAGTATTTAAATAATTTACTTCTCCTATTTGACTGCTTATCATCAAATAAAATAAGTGTTGACAGTTATGGGAACAATTAATTGTAACTGTATAAACATAGAGGTTTGTGTGAACAAATGGTAAAGCATGAAAGTTTAGCTTCTGTGTTTAAAACAAGAATTACTAATCAAACAAATAATTTTCACTCGCAGGTAATAAAAAAACATATCCGCTTTTTAAAATAATATTTAATAAAACAAATATATAACAACATAGTAAATACTGTTAACAGACTTTTAAACGTAAGCATAAACCACATCTTTCACCAAACACACTAATGACACTACAGACAGATACAGTACAACTTTGCGTATTTCTGCGAGAAAACCATACGGCGTTGTTACCAAGTAGCAAACAGTAAGCAGTGCTTATTTTGGTAACACATTTCACTTACATCATCAGTATAATGGATCGACCCCCGAACTACATGTGGCGCAGTTATAATGTCCGTACAGGACTCGTATTCAGGAGAACCCAGGTTCGGTGCAGCCACGTTGAAGTTTTCAACAGTCTTCTGAAACTACACCAAACGAAAGCTTAGATAGTTACTTAATATAGGATACCAATTCGTTCTCTTTCTCTCAGTCTATGAGCTACTGAACTTCGCTGTCGACGAGACATGAAGTCCTACTATCTACCGCCTAAAATAATGTTATTTGTGGAAAATTAGTATTTTCCTCTGGGAAAACATACTGTGGCCGAAATTAAAACAACCCAATTTGCCAACCCATCAAATCAAGTAAAATTAGAACATCTACTGCATCTAAAGACAAAAATAACTCACTGGATAAAAAAAATATAAAGACGTATGACAGCAACGCTGCTTTGCGTTCGGCTAACCCTTGCATGTGTTATCCTCGTAGAGTTGACCAGGTATTTGCCTGTTAGTGAATTTAACTATCAATGTGTTGGCATCTTGGCATCGGTGCACCGCACCATTATGGCCACAGCTGCTAGTGTCGGAGTGAATGTTCAGAGGAAGCTGCCTCTCTTTGGCCAGTCTTGCCAACTATTGCGCTTGTTCCAAGCCTTCGTATATTCCTTTGTACATGAATTCCAAGGTCTTCGTCCAGGCCTCCACGGACTTTTCATCCTTCCACTGAAGGTTCTTCTTAAGAACTTCTACAATCTGTGTCCTGACATCCTGCAACAGAAAGCGAGGAGTGATAATCAAGTACAACAACATTTCAAACACTGAAATAACTTCCATCAACGATACCGTTAGTAATATGTGTAACAATTTAACTAACGCATCAACTATATATGTTAATAACCTAGTCCTGATACATAAATTTCAGGAGTTGAACAAAATTAATCACTAATAGGGAAAAACATTACAAATCAATCTATCTCGCATGTTCTCAGGAGTCTCGTCATATCCTTGTATTCGCATGTAGTTAAAGCCATACCGATACTACTATTCTGAAGTAAAGTACATAGTCGCCCTATTTTTTCTCCGCATAAGAATTTATTTATATGATGATGGAAATAAAAACAACAGTTTTTTTTATTTTAAAGGGATACACTTTTTCTACACTTTTATAATCCGTAGTTGAATCGTGTGTACACCAACTTATAAGAAAGTCAGTATTATATTTTTTCCAGTATCTTTCAACTTCTATAATCTGCAAAGATTGTGCCTTTATTTCATATGACTCAGCATAACTCAGTTAATATAAAAAGTATTAAACTCCAATAGTTTGTTGATAGTAATTAAGTTAGTAATAACTATACATTAATTTAGTCATAGCAATGAATTTATGCGTTCTAGCCTAACATACCCGTCCTGTACGTACATGCATGTTGTCAAGACAATTTCACTCATATTCATTACCTGCCCTATATATATATATATATATATATATATATATATATATATATATATATATATGTGTGATTTTGGTCAGCGCTTAACATTGAAGACTTCAGCGCTGGTGAGAGGTGATATGAAGTGAGTATGGAGCGATGCCGGAATGAAAGGGCGGGGGAAACGGGAGATACCCGAGAAAACCCCCCGGCCAACAGCATCGTCCGGACAGGAATCTGGAAAGTGATGTTATGTGCTGAATGACGTCACAGGTGTTTGACTACACACACACATACTCTATAATTTTGATATAGTAGCCACTAAAACATATGTAGTAAAAACGTATTCTTTTCAGAAAAAAAAAACATTTATTTGATGCTGCTGTATCTTCCGATAAAGAAATGTTGCTGTGCAAGCAAAGAAATATTTAAAACCATACATTTGATGGTACTAAATGTTCTCTTAAAGAATTTTTCTTTGAAAAAAAATTTTGTTTCTTTATATAAAATATCTTCTTTTTTAGGTACAGCTTGCCTTAACAATACTAAAACGTACTAACGTACTCTGTCATAAATATTGCAACTAAGCTGTATAAAATATATCGCAATGTTTGTAACCATTAATTCTTTGAACAATACTTCGCATAACTCATATTCTTTTTTATTTTTTTGTCACAACAGACTTTGCATTGTGACAAAGTTTTTAGTTACAGTGTAGGGACAGAAAATTACATGATGATATGTTGCGTTACAAGTATAAGTTGTATTTCAAACAATGTAAATTGTGTGGTACCATGCACTGGATTACCCCTGAGTATAATAATAGTTCCCGATCTTTGGATACGTCAGTTAAACCGAAGAAGTCTAACCTTATCAATTCACTTGCCTAGACCTGAGTTTCGGTATCTTATCTTCACCTGTTACTGAGATAGCTGACTGCATGCGTGTTTCTTTTATAAAGCGAGTTGCAAAATTGTTTTACCAGAAAAAAAATATGTCGGACTATCACTGAAAGAGAAGATAGGTACATAAAAATGATGAAACCTTCTCTCCTTCTGAAAAATTAATTATAGCTTATATCTACACAACACAGTGTTTTATGTACGTTTTGAACCTTTCAATTGTTTAATTATCAGTAGATTAAATGTATGTAGTTCATTTTGTGATGGAGAAGTTTTTTTTTTGTAACTCGTTTCGGAGACTAAATTTGGATTATTATAAAAATTATTACTACTTTTTTCAGAAATGTTTGAAACTGAAGAATAATTCTTGAGAATCAATATATTACTTTAAAAAATCTAACCATGTGATTTTATTAGATTTCATAGATTATAACGTACGTGTGTAATATGATAAAATATTTTCAGTGTATTTATCAAAGGCAAGTAAGTCTGCAACATTTTTAAAATGTATGGATATTGTCCAATATTTTAGTATATAAGTGTTTATATATGTTATATATGTTTATAAACGTGTGTCTGGTATATAAGTGGGGAAAATCTTCGGACCGCAATGGAGAGTGAATACCTATATAAAATTTAGCTATCATGTGTAAACATAATTAGTAGTGTTGTTCCAGTGACACGGTGTAGGTAGCGTATGCTACACCATCGTAGCAGAAGCTTAACGCAAATATTTACTCGAACAAGGAGGTAGTCATGGAAAATAGTATGACAAACCACAACCTGTAGCGACATACATTACAGCACTGGACACACATCAGTTAATATTTCGATACGACAATGTAACTTCATTGGAGAGACGATGAAAATCTGCGTGTATTTAAGCGTTAATTATGCAGTATCAATATGGATGAGAGGGAGGTAGTGATGTTGGGACCTGTGGCCTATTGTATCGGTCAGATTATAGTTTTAATCATTTAACTTTCCTTGTTCAGTTAGTATACAAGCGGCTGGATCAGTGGGATCGGTTCGTAACTTATACATGTAGCTCATACAAGCAAACAAATAACTGCATGAGAATTTGAGACCTGAATTCTACATTGAGAGTTTCCAAAGTAACTGTCATTTTCTAGACTTAATTCCACCTAATAGTATTTCAGAGATATATTGCAGTAGGTGAGTGGGTTGTGCAGATAGACTGCGAACCATGCCACCTTAGATAACGCTGCGAAAAAAAAAAAAAAATGTTACTTCTGAGATAGTGTAATCTCATTTATAAATGATTGATTTGTAATCTGTTTCGCTCCGCCATAGTTCAGGATTAAGAACATCTACTTTCGCAAAGTTTATAGCGTTGCTTGCAAACGGTATCTAATGGCGTTGGACTTTTCTTACGCCTTACACATTAGCAACTGTGTACTTGTTGAAGTGAACAGTAACTAGTATATACTTAAACGTATATAATTTCCGCATGCTGAATAAATACGTATGTTTAATCACGATGGCTACCGCAATGGTACAAACATTACTTTTGCTTTTACCTTTTTCATGGCTTCGTTCACCTTGAGCAACCACAGTATACAGGTTTCGTTTGTGCCAAATGATCGCAACTTTTTAAACAGTATTACGGAAATAGTTCTTGGAAAAAAAAAATGCCTTCCGGTAAGTGTGTGAGTAGGTATCAAACTCCAACTAAAACAAATAAAATTCTTAAAAGCTTATTGCAAATGTAATATCCAAATAGTTTTTGAGCTTTAAAAATAGAATTTTCCTGATCGTAATGAATTAAATATAACAAACACTTAAAAAAAAGTTTTACATAAGTTTACCTGAGCAGCTAAAGGAAATAAACGCCATTATTGATTACGTAATAGAAATAAGAACATAATAAACAATACATAAGACACGGCACTAAAAAAAGGAATTGAAATAACGCCTGTACCTCGTATAACGGTAATATGAATATAAAATAATTAGTGAGAGTTTTTGGTCAGCGGCTTAACATCTAGGTCTTTAGCGCTGGTGAGAGGTGACATGAGGTGAATATGGAGCAGCACCGGAATGAAGGGGCGAGAGAAACATGAGATCCCCGAGAAAACCCGCCGACCAACAGGATCGTCCGACTCTATTCCCACATGCGACCGATCCCATCGGGAATCGAACCCGGATCGCCTTGATGGGAAGCGAATGATCTGATTTTTTTTTTTTTTTTTTTTTTTTTTTTTTTTTTTTTTTTTTTTTTTTTTTTTTTTTTTTTTTTTTTTTTTTTTTTTTTTTTTTTTTTTTTTTTTTTTTTTTTTTTACAATTTAAAGAAAATGTTTGGTGCACCAACTCTGACAATGCTTTAAAAGTTGTGCACATTGTTTTTTGTTTACACTTGTGAACTTCGGGTAGGTTTTGAAAACCAGGGTGAATACATAAATATTATAACTGAAGAATCACAGTCGCAGTTAGGCGTCGATGCCTGTTAGTATGCACTTTCTTAAACATAGAGCCACTTTTAGAGCGAAACTATTTGTTAACCATTTGGTTTTATGTGAACATCTGCAGCTCTGCTTCGTGGTCAGTGATTAGAGTGTTTTAAGTCTTACGTGTGTTGGGGTGTTTACTTAATACTAGCAAGTCACAGACGTATGGTGTTACAACAGCCTTATTCTCATTGGTGCAGCCACACGAGAGACGTGTCTGAACAAACACATCACGCTGCTATAGTAACTATGAAGCACAGCTGCCGATGTGTACGTAACCTACTATACATGGTTATTAGCTGTGTGTATTTGTGAATAGATGTCAATTATTTGACTGTGCCAATCAGAACAAGGTTAACTGAGGCACCACACGTATGTGATTTGCAGATAGAAAACCAAGACGCTGAGCGTTAAAAACATCCAATCACTGACCACGAAGCTTATCTGTAGGTGTGCACGTACAGTGGTGCAGAAATTTTTTTTCTACTCATCAGTCATGTACTCATGTGGTGTCATTTGCGCATCTGACTGCTATATGTGATTGACCACTCGTAAGTTTGAACTAATAATTATTGGCTCGAAGTGTTCTTCGCTGCAATCCATGTCGGACGAGCGAACACCATCTTGCAGTCTAGCCTGTAGTCAGGAAATAACGCTAAACTTGTAGGGCTATACACAGGTTGTCCCTGGATAACATTTAAACCTCTTCGTCAAAGACCACAAATTGTGTGTCAATTTGCGGGTACTTCCTAGCCTCTGCGACCCTGTCATTTTATTCGGCCTTGCATCCCCTGCAACGTGACGAAGATCTTTAAGGCCGTTTTTCATTTATTTCGAACAATTGCAAAAACCTCAAATACTTTTTAACCAAATGCTTTTTAAAAATTGAGACTCTGTATAGTCATACCACAATTTTGCCAGAGCGTGTTTTAAAATAATGTACCGTTTGCTAAAAAAAATTTTTTGCTACATTTTGGCTTATTTTCACAACGAAATATGTAATATTTCAGGGGCAAAAATCTAAAAATCCGTTTGGTGTATTGCAACAGAAAAATTCAGATACAAACAATGATACATTAGTGTTAAAACTGTAAGAATGAATTTTTGGTATATGTATTAACTGCGTTAAAAAAAAAAAAAAAAAAAAAAGAGAAATATTTTCGAAACCACTGCAAAACTAAAGAGCGAGGCCTTAAACGTTATTCAGGGACATTCTGTATGTGTCGCAATAAAATCCGTTGAAACTCACGACAAAATGTTTCCTGGTCAGGTTCCTCTCGCCGTGGCTCTTGCCGACCTTCTTGAGCAGCTCAAGGTCGACCTCCGGGTCCAGCAGACTGTCGACGACGTTGGTGAGCGCGTACATGACGGTGCTGGCATGCGCCGCCATCTTCTTGTTCGTCCTCAGCTCGGCCAGAGGGATGTCGGAGAGGCTGGAGAACATCTTCTGGTACTCCGGGAACCTCGTGAACAGCCTGCATCATAATGACAACTGCTGTTTACTAAGCAATAGCAACAGTGGCGGCTCGTGGGTTGTTACCAGGTGGGGCTGCAGATAGTCGGAACTGTACACACTTGATGAACGCACCGTAGACCAACGACCATGAAGTATTTGCCGGAGATCTTTTGTGACCACTCAGTAGTAAGAGGCACCTGCACATCAGCGTGTCAGTGGCTGTAGAGTCAACCAGCGCACAACCCTGTACAGCTCTTGGCAACTGTAGCCCTACCTGGCAACAACCCACGAGCCGCCACTAAATAGCAACAGAATCAACCGCTTCACTCCTGTGCAGCTTAGTAGTAGTTTTTTAAGGCCCGGCATCAACATCAACAATGAATTTTTATTATTTTTTGGTTTGTTTGACATTATGAGTAAAAATGTTAAATCTGCGAACACACCGCAAATTCTACATTCGCACTGAGGTGCACACACATTGCGATTGGGCTGGTAGTGTATAATTACGTCGCAATCAGGCCGGCAAATTACTAATATAAAAATGTGCTACACTGATTGCGGTGCAATTATCCGTTAACAGCTAAATCGCAGTGTCTGTACTGCAGCACAAGGTAAATAGAATTTGCGCTAAAGTCAATATTTGACCGTTTTCATATTAGAATTTTAAAAAAGCGAAAGTTAAAAATATCCAACATGGCGCTTGAAACCGAACCTTAAGAGTCCTCCCTAGATAGGCTGTGTGTGAGGCAGGTGGTAAGGTTGCCGCTGACCAGCGTATGTAATGCATTATCGCCTCTCCGCGCAATGCTACTCAGCTGGCGTGCAGTGCTTTATTATTATTCTTTTTCTTATGGGACTTTAAGTGATGACCAAGTTATTTTATTTGTGGGCAGCATAGGTCAAAGTCTAGCACTTGTTTCTATAGTTGTGTTTTTCGAATCCGGATGTTATTTTTCCAGTGACGGCAATCTGGAAAAGCCCCTTTTGATATTTTTGAGGAGCCCAAAAATGATGTTTCTAATAAACACGCTGAATTTTTTAAACTGTAGCTTATAGTTTAATGTATATGTTATTTTCGTAGATATATAAATAAAAAGTGTGATGACCAGTTTTGTCGAAAACAACAACAGTCGTAACTCGCTGCAACGCAATTGAAACGCAGGTAGGGAGGCCTCTTAATGGCATTAGTGTACGTAAAACGGAAGAAGCTAAGTTAAAGTGCACATGAAGCCTTTTAGAGCTGACCTGCTTGAAGTTAGGTGTCCTGACAACAATATTGGTAGCTACAACTGCATTTATGAAGTATTTTGTTTACACATACTATCAGAACGCCCGCTACAAAACACGTGTTTTAAGTCACATAACAATGATTATGAAAGTGAAAATAAAAACTTTATTTTAATACCTTAAGGTACCTATTATTACTGTTTTTACCTATCAGTAGATGTCACGAAGACGAAGTGAGGTGAAAGGACAACACAGCATCCATGCCCGAGCCAGGAATCTAACCCAGGATCTCTCGCACCGACTAGGCTACTGAAGCCGGCTTTTTTTTTTGTGACAAGATTTTTATAGATATTTTACAGTCTTCGCAGGAAAATTATTTCAAATTTGATTTGATATACCTCAAGACAATAGTATCCATCTCATTAGTAACCGTAAAGAATAAACACATCAATTGCAATGCCTACCTTTCTGTATTAGGTGGAAAAATATGTTCTATTAGACTTTAATTCTATAAAATTAATACCTAAAAATTAAATATTAACAACAAACCACTTCAAATATGTTAAATAATTAAATATACACTATACCACAACTTCAAAAATAAAAATAAAATTAATAGCATGCGCCAATCTCTTTATGTCTCGTCCACTGCGAGGTGTCGCCCACGATCTATGTTAACAAATCATAACAGCATTCGCCTGGCCCAATTTCAGGAAACGATGGAAAACAGAGATCAGGATGACCGGAGCCGAGAATCAAACCTGGATCCTCCCGACTGCGAGTCAAACATGTTACCATTACTCCACCTCGCTTGGTCAGTGTGTTAGTTGGTCAAAATAAAATTTAGGGGTGATGTAACAAACTATTGCCCAGGGTGGTTATTCTAAACGTAATAAGAATAATATGATTCCACTTTAACCAGACAATGAAATAAAAGGATAACTTATGTGGTCGTAGAGAAAGCCTACGACTGAGTGAAAAAAAAGCGCGCGCCAAGTAAAAATTAAAGGCAAAGGAATTCTTCATTCCTCGCAGTACATAGAGGCGTACGAGCTGGGGTGGGGCGGTAAATATAAAATAAAAAAATACAGAAGATAAAAATTGCCGACTATCAGCTCAGCTTCTGGCACTGATTATTTGATACCGAGTAAGTTTATAAATATAAATGTGAAATAAAGTTAACGGAGCGCTTACAGACTTTTTTGAGTCTTCGTGAGGAATATGTTAGGTATGGATGATGCTTGCTGCGAAGATCAAAGACGGAAGAAAACGAAGTCCTCAGAGAGAAAAAAAACCAGCATCCAGTACCATGGTTCCCAAATGCAAAAGTCGCCGGCAAGGGCGTTTCCGCGAGGGGGGGTATAGGGGGTCAGAATCCCCCCTTAGCCACCAAAAAATTGGAAAAATTAATATAGAAAAATTTGTAATACTTTTACTTGTTGAACTTTCGATGTTTTGATACGAAAACAGTTTAAAATAGCCCTATTTGCCCCTGAAATCCAAAATTTTCTCGAGGGAGGACCTCCGGACCCCCAATTCAAAAGGTGGAAAATTGAAAACATTTCATAATTAAAAATTTACAATATTTTTTACCAATAGCATGTACTCTACTTTTAGTTACGAAAATTGCTAAGATAACACTATTTTGCACTTTAAAAACCATCTTTTCTAGAAGGAGGAGCCCTGGACCCCCTCCCCTCCTATTTAAAGAGGCAGAAAATTGGAAATATTTCATATTTAAAAATTGTTATACATGTACTATTAACATTGTCAATTTTAAGGTACAAAAACTGCAAAAAAAAAAAACATTATTTGCATCATAAATTCCAGAATTTTCTCGGGGGAGGACCCCTGAACTCCCGTTTCAAAAGGGTAGAAAATTAATAAAATTGTATATTTGAAAATTTTAAATATTTTCACCAGCAATATACATAACTGTAAAAGTAGCACTATTTTACACCTTAAAAGCAAAATTTTTCGTGAAAAAAAAACTTTAATAGAGGAGTGGAATTTTTAAAAATTTAACATTAAAATTTTGTATTTTTACTAGTAGTGTATTCAATGTTTAGTCATGAAAACAGCTAAGATAGCGCTATTTTGCACCTTAAAATGCAAATTTTCCCGGTGAGGACCCCGGACCCCACGCTTTGAAGAGGTGGTCGGTGATCCTTCACAAAACTCTCAGTCCAAAACCCCTCCCTTACACAAATCCTGGCTACGCGCATGGTCACAGATAACATCCTCCCGCAACGACGATAAGGGTTCGAACCCAGCAGGGTCGCTCCTGATTTCCGCATGAAAGAAACTCATAGGAAAAGATGTTAGGATTATTATAACTTGATCTATGCGGTATACAATAAAGTTATAAAAACACTGAATAAAGGCGAAAGAGAAAATCATTGAGATAATAGCAGTAGAAGAGTACGACTGGATAAAATCCAATTTAAACAAAAATGTTGATTCGTTGCTATCGAAATCTTCTTTCTTAATGCCTAAAACGCTAACAGAAGATTGATGACTTAATAAAGAATGAGTAATCAGCACAGAAAGTTTGTTTTGAAAAGTGTAAATCGACAACGAATTAAAACTCAGCTGCAGAATACGTAAAAAAAATTGCCTATTTTCAGAAGACAAGTGATTCTCTGAAACTTACGGCTCTGTGGAGTTTTGAAGAAATTAGTTTCCTCATAAATGTGGCTGTATAAAACGTTCCACGTATCTCTACACTAAGTTTTGCTTTTTTCTATTAAGTATAAAGTATGTCGCATATGCAAGGCGAAACACAAAATTGGTTTTCTCAAACAGAAAGGCGTTCAAGAAAATGTAAAAGAATTATAATTTAATTTTACAAAAATCTAATAGTGGGAAAAAATCCTAAACATATTATTGCTTTCAAAATGCTTTATTCACGTATTAGTGGAATATGAAGCTATATAACTCGAAATAGTCAAATTTGTAGCTAACCTGTTTATTAATAACGCCCTTCGTGTAATATATTTATCAGCAGGTATTTTCTTCTCCACGGCACATCGGTTTTTGAAGGAGCATAGTGTCCAACTCCCAATATGGCTGCCTCCTCGAAATTTCCTTTTCTATTTTTTTTTTATTTCCTTAATTTTCTTTGGGTCTCCCGAAATTCCCTCTGAGACTGTGAAAACTTCTCACTAAAAAGTGTATATCAACAATTCTGAACAGACTGTCATCTCAAAGCGAGATGCTGGTGGCTTATTTTATAAGTCCGTTTGAGGGTAGACACCGAGAAACCATCTCGAATTGAATTTTTGTATTTTATTTTAATTTAATTTTTAAGGGGGAAAAAAGGTACTTTTAAATTATACAGACAGGTCATGTGTGCTAGAAATAAGAAAACACAGGATGTTTATTATAAAAAACTCCGGAGTTTGAAATGGTTGTAGTGAATTTTGTAAGTGAGATAGAAGAGATCCGTCACTTGGAGCGTATGCAGGACATTTTGACAGTTTTGTGTAGTGTGTAGTGGAATGTGTTTATCAGAGGTTGTCAGGCTTGCACGACCTGACCTTGCCGACGTTCGTGCTTCATTCTAGGAATGACCGATCCCGTGGTCACTACGAAGTTCAGACATGACCCCCAGAGATTTTTTTTTCTGGGCACACATTACGCAGAGACGATGCATGATGTTCGACACCTGCGTCAGCGCATTATCGCAGCAGTCGAAGCCATACGAGCTGACATGCTGGCGCGAGCATGGACGGAGATTGAATATCGTTTGGAACCTGTTCAGGGCCGCACATTGAAGTATACTAAACATCACGGAAACTTGAAGGTACGACCTCTCTTCTCATATTGTTTCAGTAATGTTATATTTACTTCGTACCGAAAACTATACTTGTGTAACCCCGGAGTTCATTTATAAACATCCTGTACGTCGACTTCTAATTTAATGAAAATGTATGCTATGTTCCGCGACGCATGAATAGTAAGTAGCGTGTTACTCTAAGGCTGGTGCATTATCACCGACATGGCTCCAGCGTCCAAATGACATGTATATGCGTGCCTTGCCTCGTGAGCGACGTCTCGTGTCTTAGAAAATACGTTTATGTGCGGCCAATGCTGGGCATGTTATGTTGAGACGTCTGCCACCATAACAACTCTAAATATAAATACGCGTTGGCACTTTCTTGGCAGCCTGTTTCTGCCATCGCATTGCGTGACGCGTAACTGAATATACTTTGCATCTCCCTGTCAGGTGATTCGTTAAGTGTTTTCGAGGCTAAAATTACGTATGCTGAGTCATAGAGCACCGAAACAAATATTTTTAACTATGGTTTAACACGTTTGTTTATTCTATGTAAAGTAAACATTGTGTCACCAAATAGTGTCCATTTCACGATATTTGATGTCACTACGTAAGCGTTACAGACATAGTAATTTACAAGCTCTTACTAACCACTTAATTTTAACCATTATCGATTAATATAATAACATAATAAAGAATAGTGATTTTATTTTGCTAAAGATCTGCTGAAAAATATCCTAGCATTGATCAAATGTTGCTGGGAAACTGATTAAACGTTTCTATTTGGCTGATTCCTTTAGAGGAAGAGGGATGGGATACAAAGAAAGCAATTTTTAAGCTCACTGAACACTAATTACTACGTTTAAGAAACTGAACAAATTTTCCTTAATCCTTAGCAACTTAACTGTGTAGTTATTTTACTTAGAATTTGTATTTTTAAATTATGGTTAAATGCAGGTATTTCATAAAAATCGCTCCTTAAACAAATTAATAATTAAATAGTGGATTAGTTACATAACCATGCAATGGTCCTTGTATGACGTGATGGTCAAGACAATTTTGGAGTCACCAATTTGATTAATCTAGATGCTCGTTTTTATAATAGAAAAACATTATGTTGTGGGTGTTTTAATCTTAGTTTTGAACAAGTTATTAAATAGCTAAACTTTTGGTTTACATCCAAAACTTGTAATATGAGCTAAAGAGTTAGCAACGTAGCCGTTTTTCACGAATATAAATTTCGCCTTTGTCGAATACCCACTCTATGCTGCAGTTAAAATTATACCATTAACGTTGTAACAAAAATATGTTAACTACAGAACGGGCTGGGCAACTACGTATTGGGTATAGCGTCATGATAACGCGAGCAGTTCGTATACGCTATAGGCGGTTACAAGTAATGAGGTTAGGGTGGGTACGGCAGAATTTCATCTTGCAACGTTCAAACAGTAATATGAGTAGAGTTTCCAAGAGTCCAATAAGTCACGAGTCATTGCTTGCAGGATTTTAGACATGACCTTGTGTGTTTTTTTTTTTTTGTAAGATCAGACAAACTTTGTCACGTAACTAAGTAAACATATCCCAGCAAGTTGATTGATATAACCACCTTGTATGTGTGTGAGAGAGATTTTGGTCAGCGGTTAATGAGGGGTGACTAGAGGTGAGTATGAAGAGACGTCGGAATGAAAGGGAGGGGGGAACTGAAGATCTCTGAGAAAACCCACCGACCAACGGCATCGTCCGGCACGATTTCCACACACGAAAATGCGGAATCGAACCCGGATCGTCTTGGTGGGAGGCGAATTGTTTGACCACTCGGCCATCGCGACTCCAACCACCTTGTATAAAGTGCTTCTTACGGAGCTCTCCCCGGAGAAATTTACTGCGACCAATTTCCAAGAATCAGGGCATTACGTGGATCACATTCCCTTCTTAGACTGTTGATTAACCAAAACAATTAAATGTAAAAATCCGGAAGTTACACGAATTATTTTTAAAAAACTTATATTTCCAGTACACGTTAATTACGCACGCGATTGGGTCAAAGTTAATGAAACACTTCGTTGGGAACATGCAGTCCTGCATGAAAACACTCACTGACTCCCGCACTACCTTCTCAGGTGTACAACTGGTCGAAATCGCTCCAGGTGAATGCTGGGATGGTTCCTTAACAAATGTAATGCCTGACACCTCTCCCAGTTCCTGTCATTGTACCAAGTTGTGAGTCACCGTATATAATGACCTCGCTGTCGATGAGGTGTAAAGCCCACTTACCATACAACTTGCCACTCACTGGAGCCAGTGGCGTACCCAATATTTGCGTAAAAAAGAGGGGGGGTCCTCCTCCGGGAAAATTTGGATTATAAGATGCAAAATAGTGCCATTTTAGCAGTTTTTCATAACTAAACATTGAATATTATACTAGTAATTTTTATCTTATAATACGATTTTTTATATTGTTTATGAATAATTAGGGGGGGAGTAGAACCCCCAACCCCTTTGGCTACGCCCCTGGCTGGAGCAACAACTAACGGACAAGAACCTGAAGACACAATGTACATCGAACTGATGAATCCAGCCGGCTGATCGCTGAACCCACGAAAATGCCGGGTCTCTCTATATAAGATTAAACTAAACGGGTTTTTAATTCAGTAAAAATATTTAAGACGTTGGGATACTTACAAAATGAAAATTTCAACACCAACGGCGGTGAGGTTCTTCATGACGATCTTCCAGTCGTCCTGCACGATCTTGATCTCTCGCGGGGTCATGCCTGACCTCGGATCGACGACGTCCAGAGAGGGGTCTTCTGGCGTGCCCCACACCCAGCTTAGTATGGAGCCCATGACTGACCTGCAACATGTCGCCAACTGACTGTGTACGAGCTGGAGAGAAGAAGGCAAGTGGTCCGTATAGTTCTCAATATTTCAGCATATGACCCATAATATCTCATTTTAGTGTAAATTATTTCATTCAAGTCAGTTCGTTATTACTTGTATGTTCCCGTAACTTGCAATTTCGTCTTTGACATGTCGCTGTGGGAAGACTATGAGAGGTAAAACCATGTTATTGTCAGTGGAAAATGAAGTCACAAGTAATGTCTACAGATCTAACATTACGTCGTTCAAATATAAAATTACATATTTCTTCCACGTGAACACCTTTAATGGAGAACAGTCCTCGCCAGCTTGGATTTATTCACATCCCTCGATAACTTAAAACCCAAACCTGTTAACACAAGGCATGCCGTAATTGTTATTTTTTAAAATAGAATAGGTTATCCTGCTACCGACGTCACGTTTATAACCATAAAATCATACTATTTATTTAATATTTGATGATAAATTAAGGACAGAAACTACGGTACACTTATTTAGTAAATTATGTCCAGGAGTGTTTCATGCAATAACTAGATTTTTGTTTTTATTGTTAAATTATAACAGTCAGTTACGGGAAAGATACAATTGAAACTGAGAATATCACGATCTCTCCTCCAAGAGGAAAAATTCTTAGATAGGCCAAATTCTGACTGGATTAAATTTGGACAGAACGTAAAAATCATTCTACCCGTTTTCAAAAATAATCTCAGTTTCTCTTCCTACGCAAAGATGTATCCGACCTGTGCGTTTCCTCCAACTTTAAAACTGATTCTTCCTTTTGAAAAAGTTCTTGACGTGAACAATAATAATTAAGTAATACTTAATTTTTGTGCGTGTATTTTGACCACATTTCTGTAGCACATAAAAATTAATTTTCATCCCACTTTGGTACCTTATTTTATTCCAGTCTTGTTAAGTACTGAAAGTCATTAAGATCACAGGATAAAAATTTTGTGAAATGCACAAAGTAAAATGCTTTGTCTACAGTCGGTTATAATGAGAACCTCAACCATGTTATTAAACAATAATAAAGTACATACACCATACTAGTATGAATTCTCATTCTACTGAGAAATGTCAAGTGAGGTTATTACTTATGCGACATTATTCTGAGAATATGTGTAGAACGGAAGCACTTGCCCTATAAGAAAAAAGTCAATAAATGAATCATTAATAGGAACCTAAGAAGATTCGCACTGTTTCTTGGGCAGAAGCTATAACTCAAACTATACTCCATTTCATATTAGTTTGGATAAATTTGAAAGAAACTTATGGGCAATAATTGGTAGGTACTATTTGGTTATTTGTGACACTGCACAAAACAAACTTTGCAGTACAAATGCTTAAATAGACCTCAGGTTCATTTTAAAGCTAAAAATGTCTTGCGTTGTGCAACAAATCACAAAATCATTATTGACCATAAGTTGCTGTCAAATTCATCCAAACTTAGATGAAACAGAGCATACTGTAAGATTTTGTCACTTTCGCAACTGCTCCTTGACTTATTTGACACCTCAAGGAGAGGACTGAGCCAACAATAAAGACGTAACTATATACAGCTGCCGTTCGCTTGAGTAGACAGGTATTCTTGACACAGTTAGTCATATATTATTTTTAAATTATGAGTTTATTCGCGCTCGCCTTTTCAGAGTCGTCAGAAAACGCATATGTAAAAATTTGGAGAACATTACCAGAGGCATTTATTTGCGAAAGGTTAAAGCGCTATAACAATATCTTTTTTCGTAATTTAAATAAAAATATTAACTGCTAATTAACGTAGTGTGGTGGAGAAATGGTAAACATTCGTCTCGCAATCGGAAGGACCCGGGTTCGATCCCCGGCTCCCGCCATATTGAGTTGGGTTTTTTCAAGGGATTTCCGACCGGAATCACTAAAGGCGAATACTGGGATTTTTCCTTTAAAAAAAAAAAAAAACAGGCCCTCTGGCCGACTCCCCTCCTCACACCCTAGGAACACTACCAAGGCTTTGTGCTAGTTCGAGAGAACGTAGAATGACCTAATAAATAAATATAAATAAATAGCTGGAAAATTAAACCCGCGGTGTGAGACCCCGCCTCTAGAGAGGGCGCGTTTGTGTGTGCGAGGCACAAAAGTGATGGAATACTAAGGGCCGTATCTATAAACGGCTTTCGAATTACAACCAACTGCTCACCAATGCTTTCTCTGTGGGGATAGCAGTTGGTTGTCATTCAAAAGCCGTTTATAGATACGGCCCTAAGTGTCGCTGACCGGTGTATGCAATGCAATACATACATCTCTATGCGCAAGCTTTCTCCGACGTGCAGTGATTTACTATTATTATTACTGTGGAACTTTAAGACCGTGATCTTTCATACAGTTGCAAATAATGGAAATATTTTATAACCCAATATTTCGAAAAAATTTAGACTGTGTACAGTCATACGATACACATTTTACCAGGGTGTTTTTTTTGTACCGTTTGTTATTCTCCGTTCACTCTAAGTTGAGTTCGGAAGTAAACAAATAACGTAATATCATAGCACTTCGCTAGATTCTTATTGGCTCAATTTGTGCAGCTGACAAAACTGTGTACAGTCGGTATCGTAGGAAACAACAACACCCTATGTATTAAAACAATATTGCGTGAAAATTTCGTACGTGTTATCTACATACGGACACAAAAAATAACATAAAACTTGATCAAAAATATTGACATCATGTGGAATTACAGTATATTTCAAAATGTAAGTGTAATTATCAAGCCATTCTAACGATCGTATTCAGATATTCTGGTACTAACGTAACGAAAATTTGGTACTACATGCAGAGAAAAAGTTGTCAACAAATTGAGTGATTAAACTTACAGTAAAGTCCTCCTAGATTATTTTGTACTTCGTTTTGGAAAAACTACAGTTTAAAAATCATCAAACAATCTGGCAATAATTCGCGACACATATTTTTTTTTTTTCGTAAATAACGTTATAGGCCTACGAGCTTTTTATTCTTGCTGCCTTATAAACAACACCGCATTTTGTTTAGTAATGAAGACATACAGGATGTTACAAAAAAGTACAGCCAAACTTTAAGGAAACATTCCACACACTCACAAAGAAAATATGTGATGTGGACATATGTCCGTAAAAAACGCTTAGTTACCATGGTATAGCTCAATTCCTTACATCTCGTAAAAGGTCATCGTAAAAAACATTTCGTACAGCACTGTTCCATTTACCCAATGGAATGTTTCGTTAGAATGTACGTTACTTCCTCGGATCACCGCCAGGTGGGCGACGTGACGGAAGGTTATCGTGACTGCATTGCGTCTCTTCAACTCACATGAAATAATGGACTGGGAGCACACAGAAACAGACAGTACCAGTATTACGTAACACACTTTCTTAAATGAAATATTAAAAATTACTTCCGTGAGCTAGGATACATGCATCTACCCTCCGCCGCATGGAATCCCTGATGCGCTTATGTATCCCTGGAGTATGGCGTATTGTATCAAGTGGCCCACCTGGCGGTGAACCTAGGAAGTAAAGTACATTATTAAGAACCAATCCATTGGGTATTTGGGACATTTTCTGTACGTAGTGTTATTTACGATGACATTTAACGAAATGTAACGAATTGAGCTCTACCATGGTAACCAAGCGTTTCCGGACATATGTCCATATCACATATTTTCTTTCTTTGTGTGTGTGGAATGTTTCCTGAAAGTTTGGCCGTACCTTTTTATGACAACCTGTATATCTACGTTTCGAAAACCATTAGAGATATTTTCACTGTTCTAGTCCAGTGTCTCATAATCTAATCCGCAAGCGATGTAAACATAAACCGACGCGAGGACGGAACAAAATGGAACAAGGAATTTTGGTTCGGACGAACTGGAACGGAAAATGGATACACGGAAAAACCATTCGCAGTAGCCACAACATTGACGCGTTAATATCCCAAAGTACTTTGAAAGAATAAAACATTATATCTGATTGTGATATTTCTGACTTATTCTTATTGTGGTAATTATTACGGAACTAAACTTTCGGTATTTTCAGAGTATCGCACGTCTCTAAATACTGGCAAGTGTACCAAGATACTCGTACGTTTAACAGTACGTCAGTCGTTAAATAACTTATGAATTAACTGTACGGACGTGTCATCCGCTAATCATAATTACAGTAATAAACATGTAGCGTCGTAGTTTGTATTTGCAACGTCTGTATATTTTATATATTTTTTAATAAAGTTATCTCATTAAGTGATGGAGTGGTAAATTTATATGTACACGACAGATAACAAAGAGCTATTTCTTATGCAAGATCACAGTGCAAGGCGGTCGGCGGCCAATGAACATTTTTGTTTATAATTTGCATTGTTTATCCTAAAACTCAATTTAGAGTGAACTGAGAACAGCAAAACATTATTTTGATTCGTTTTGGCTTATTTTGACAACAAAATGTGTAATATTTTAAGGGCAAAAATCTAAAAATCTGTTTGGTGTATAGCAACAGAAAAATTCATATACAGGCGATGTTATATAAGTATTAAAACTGTATGAATGAATTTTTGATGTATGTGTTAATTTGTATTTTTAAAAAAAATTTCGAAACCACTGCAAAAGAAAAGAGCGAGGCCCTAAGCGGTGGCCATATATTTTGATTACTGGAAAGTCTATAGCAGAGGTCAGTGCACGTTTGTGTCTGACGGCGCGTTCCGTTACTGCTGAAAAGCACTGGCCAGCAAGTTCAGTAATGTCAGCTATAGTACCACTTCTATGACAACTGATGCCTGAGACTGGTTTACGGCTGACACCTCGCGCGAGGCTACGACTGCTACTGCTATAGAGGACATGCAGCGCCAGTAAAAACTGATGTTGGCGCGATTTCAATTCATTAAACGTTTATAGTAATTAAATTCATGGTGCTACAACAAAGGATATTAACTTGAAAATATTCATATATCTAACAATCATTTTAATGTCTTACATTAATATTTTGTTTTTGCGAAACATTAACGGAACATTTTTGGAAAACAGGTAGGTAGGTCTCGTCGACAGCGAGGCCATTAGACGATAACTCACGACTTGGTACAATGACAGGAGCTGGGAGAGGAATGAGCCATGGCCTTTGTTTAGGAACCATCCCAGCATTCGCCTGGAGTGATTTCGGGAAACCGTGGAAAACCGAAATCAGGATGGCCGGAGCCGGAGATCGAACCCGGTTCATCCCGAACTCGAGTCCAACGTGTTACCATTGCGCCACCTCGCTCGGTTTTTGTAAATCATACAGTAAATGTTGGATCTCGTATTGTGTATGACATATGTTTGGAAACCAAAAATTAAGTTTAGTGAGCATTGCTGCTTAAATTGAAAATAATTTTCGGTAATCATATATGAAAAAAGTGTTTGATTCGTGAATAAATCCCACGACTGTTTTTAATCCCAAAATGTTTCACATTATACTTCCGTGTGACGTTCGTTATATACCATAGTTCACTGTTTAATATTTTCGCCACAACCATTTGTTGCAGATCATTTATTCATGCCTATATAATTGAAGGTTAGATTTAGGTCGTAGCATACAAGGTTATAAATCGCTACCAATCGTTTCGAAAGTTTCAATTCCCTGGCGAAGACGAAATATTTACTGGTATGATTCAATTTCTGCTGGCGAACACTGATGATCCATCAGTGATCTCAGTGCTTTTCAGCAGTAACAGGATGTGCCGTGAGTTTCACATGCGTCCGGGTAGTACATTTTGAAGTACGGCAGTCTGAAATGGCCGTTGTTAACTTTGTTGGAGGGCTTCGAAACAGTGATTTTAATGAGAATGGTGTCTTTACATATCGACATTCCGTCCTAGACCAAAGTTACTTTTTTTTCGCACATTAGTACACAAACAAACGTGGAACAGTTTCGCAGTAAAAAAAAGTATTTACGAACACACAGCAACGTGTCCTTAACTGCAGACTATGTAATACTATCCAATGTGTTTGTATAGTAATTTCGTCCTTCCTTCAAGAACTCAAGCAGGCATTCGCTGTTCATCTCTGTCGCCAGTTACATCTATAATGAGTCTACCACATATGTAGTCAATCTAAACGGTCCTTACTATATTTGTAAATAAAATCACATAAACGAATTATCAAATTCCAACAAATTGTTAGTTTTCCTTCTTGGCCGGTATCTTACTTATTAGTTTATGACTTCGTAGTCCACAAACCCTAGTTCAGTTTAAAATTTAAATAAATTCAGTGTCGTATATTGTTAGTCACGTAATCAATATAATAAACTGACACGAAACCAACTGTAAACGCATATTGAAGAGTCGTTTAGAAGTAATTAAAATTCCACAGTTCAATTTTAATCTTCTTTGTGTTGTGGTAAAATACTAACGTGTAATTATTCTCCTGTACAAGTCAATTACGTATGTAGACATGACGTTTATTAATATCCTTGCTTAAGTAATTTGCGCATTAAGTTGATTTATGCGTTAAGTTATTTATGTACTTGCTGCAACCTGACTGTTTGACTGTTGTTAAGTATTCTGTCATCATAATGTTTGTCATTTTCATCACTTTGAAATTAAATTTGCAAGAATTTCTCTATTCCTACTATCTGAAAGATACAGTATAGATAATTTGCAGATAGAGTTAAATTTAATACGACTATCTTTTAAGTCATGTTCAAAGATCATAGTTTTATTGATAATCATTTTTTTTTGCGTTCATTGTCTTACAAGCCTACGCCGTTATTGTACAAAAACTTTCAATAAAAATCTTTTGTGATAAGATAAGTAAAAAAATTTCATCAAAGGCAAGTGATAGAAAAGATAGCCGACCTTTGTAAGAAACGACTGTAAGAAGTATGTCAAAGAGATTAAGGATTAGAACCCCAGCTATGACAGCACTGATGCCGACTGGCCACGCTTCTTTGTTGAGATCCCGTCTAGCTTGGAATTTTTTTTCCAAATCCATGACCACCACCTCAGATCTCTGTTGTAACGAAAATCTTAACGTTCTCGTGAAATAGGTGTGAAACCCATTCAAAGAGCTTCACCTACCTGGCCCACACTCCAAAGGATTGTATGAACTACGAGATCACTTTCCATAATGTATTCATCTTCGTGTGTGCTCACTTAAAACCTTTGAATCCATAGACATTATTACTTAAAACTTAATACGCATATAAAATTTAATAATCTCATATAATACATAAAGTTTTCGAGCGACCACTGTCAGATGATTATTTTCAAAATGGCGGTAACATGAAGATTTAAAACACTTTGTCATATCTCCAGGGTCATTTCAACGAATGACTGTAAATATTATATTTCGACAATTCATCGTCAAAGCTTATGATTTATTGTGCAAATTTAACAATCAATATTTTGTCTTGAACACTATTCGTCGGATTCAAACCAAATTTTATACATTGACAACACATTATCTAAACTTTGAATTAAGATTTGTTTGGTGTTGAAGAGCCGCCATTTTAGAATATAATATAACGTCAATAAATAAACTACATACAGCAGCATGTAATATTTAAGTAGCTAAAGTAACGTACTAATTCAAATAAAATTTTATATGTTTGAAGTGCATCATTCAATTATAAATACAGTAGGATTTATTGCTGTAGATTCACAGTTTTATAAACCATACAACATTCATAAATGCATATTTTCTCTTGTCACGAGAAATTATTGGACTGATTCAAATCATATTATGAAAGTTCGTCATCCAAGCTTTGAATTCTAAAGAGCGTATTGTTCACAACGTGAATAAATACTTAAAATAAAAAAAATAACAGATCGATTTAAACCAAAATTTTATTTTCAAAATTCGTCAACCAAGCTATGAATTCAGGTTGGACTGTTGTAGGTTTATTTTTTGTATGATAACGCAACACGAAAAAATATTTCGATTTACACTCTGAAAATTCATTATTCGAGCAGTAAATTAAGTATGCTGAAGATACTTCAATTTAGATAATAAGCACAGCACAAATAAATATAGGACTACATTTCTTCATATTTCTGGAAATACTGGACAAACTTAAACCAAATTTTATGTTTCGACAAATCACTATCCAAACTTTGAATTCAACATGTTTTATTGTAGTCGGCTGGCTATTTGGGAAGGTTTTTTTTTTTTTTTTTTTTTTCATATTTCCGAAATTATTAGGTAGACTCAAACTAAATTTTATATTTTACACATAACCATCTAATCACTGAATTTCGTTTGGTTATTATGATAGAAATCCAATATTTTGTAAGGTGGCGCTACATAAATATATTGAGTTTTACTGTCAGATCTTCAAAAGTACTCAATCAGTCCGATTCCAGCTAAATTTGCCAAGTAAGAAAATCTTCAGTAAGCCCTTTTAACGATGACTTAAATGTCAACGATACGTATTTACAAAATGGCGACCATACAGATATTAAAATATATTTGTAATATCACCGTACTCTTCTATCATTTGACTTATTTCAACCAAAATTAGAATGCAGAAAGTATTATTTATATTCATTAAATAATAAAACGAAACTTATTTGTGTTACTTATAATTTATTCGTACAAAAAAAATTGTCCTATACTTTCTGCATAATGAGGTCCAATAATTAATGTTAACAGTTTTTTTTTTAATTTACTCAAAATAAAAATTAACTGATATAAAGAAGATAATTCACGAATTAAGAGGTGCTTAATGAACACACTACTATCGCTCGTAGTTATATATATATATATATATATATATATATATATATATATATATATATATATATATATATATATATATATATATATAAAAATGAAAGGTGACTGATTGACTGACTGACTGACTGACTGACTGACATATCAAACTGCAGCCCAAACCACTGGACCTAGAATCGTGAAATTTTTTGTGGGGGTTCCCTTCAGGTCGTAGGCGAGCACTAAGAAGGGATTTTTCGAAATTCGA
>PNEQ01002578.1:0-11772 GCA_003012365.1 Medauroidea extradentata | reverse complement strand
GGGGGGGGGGTTTCAAGCATCATACTCATGAACAAAATTTTGGAATGAAAAATGCATGTGCTTACTCTACGTACACTGATACATTTTAGAAATATATCTCACTTTTTCTTGCAATTTATGCCTTAGTTGGTATATGTGGCACATTACAACTGGGAATATTAATAAGGAAATTTGTATAAAATATATGTTTGTCAAAATATGAGCTGTAAAAAAGAATTCACTAAGAAGAGTATGAAGTAACGTTGTCACAGCTGGAACAGTAAGGACAAACTGTGGATTAATTTTTCACATTGAACAGAATTGTTAAAAGGCCATGATACATAATTTCCTATTCTTTTATGATAATTATTTTTTAAACCTAAACAAGAGAAGATATCAAAAAACTGAAGCACCGATTTCTTTAAACTTGTGTATATTACGTTAAATAATTATTTCAAGTCAAAATACATAAGTTTCTGCTAATTACGCTATTAAGGGAATTCTCATTAATAAACTAATTAGCCAAATACATAAAATTTTTTGTTTAAAAAAATTTACTGCATAGTACAAACAATTTTCAACTAAAGTGCAACAGTTTTTCAATATCTGCTCACATGAAGGAATAAAAAGTAATTACTGTAAAAGCAGTAGAAATGATGGATCATGGCCTTGAACTGCTAACTTTGTAGATAATATTGTAGATGTAGGTATTGTATAACAGAAGATACCTCAAATTGAAGTACTTTATAATGAGATTCAGCTTTCTTCCCCACCTTTAACTTTTCTATATATGCCATGTTGGACATCTTTAGTGGTACAGTGGGTGTACTGACGAGTATAAAACAAAGTACTTTTATTGGTCAATAGTATTAAACACATTAAACTTTTACATTTGTAAATACCTAACCGCAACTTTTATTTAATCACAATACTACATAAACATTTTCTAAAGAGATGCCCAAGCAGATCTACTTTTGCCAAGGACACCAATGCACACACTGAGAAAACAATGACTCAATTTTGCCTTGGGCTT
Organism: Medauroidea extradentata; assembly: GCA_003012365.1. NCBI lineage: Eukaryota > Metazoa > Arthropoda > Insecta > Phasmatodea > Phasmatidae > Medauroidea > Medauroidea extradentata. The sequence continues at coordinate 10,760 of PNEQ01002578.1, read as the reverse complement.
ACCGTTATATTCCTCTATACTGTAGCACGTTCATCTTTGCCAAACGTCCCAGCTAGCTCAGCACAAAGGAAACTGAATTTTAAATTTTGGGATTTATTACCAATGGTTGCAAAATTCCAGTCTCACTACATTATTCCATCAATTTGACTGCAGGGTGGGGGGGGGGAGAAGATGCACCCTCAGAGCTGCCTGCAGGGGGGAGAGGGAAGTACCCTCAGAGCATACAATCCCCCGTCACTCCATCTTGCCGACAACAAACCTGCCATTGCGGGTAAGTTACCGGCATTGCCTGTCACTGGTGCCGGTCGCAGCCATTGAAGGAAACAACTTTAAAAAAATTTTAAAATTTTCCCAATTAACACAAAATTATTGAATGATAATAGTATTTGCATTTATACTTGGTTTCACGTAAGTTTGGATAAATTAAACATGGCCAATAATTTTCAGTAATTTGTAATTTGTCGCACAATGCAAAACTTTTTTAGTTCTAAAATGAAGCTGAGATGTCCACTTCAGCATTTGTACTGCAAAGTTTGCCTTGTGTAGTGACAAAAATAACAAAATACTGTATTACTAATTACTGCGTATAACTTGCTGTCAAATTTATCCAAACTTGCATATTATATGGAGTATAGCTACAAACCTGAACAGTTTAGTTTTCATACCAATTTCATAAATTTATATTAAGCAATAATTTTGTTTCTAAGTGAAATAAACATTAAAATTAAAAATTTATACCGCCAATCAGAAACAGACAGTTATTCTATTTTTATTTTCTCTACGGTTATTTTTAGAGACCGGTCTTGCACAAAATAAGAAACGGGGAACAAAATATGCACAGAATTTATTGATTCCTGTAGTGTTCATTGTGACCAACTGCTGAATCCACAGTAAATAACAGATTTTACTAATGTTTATGCACAATAGCAGAGAGAAACACTAAAACACATTGGCACACTTGCACAAACATATTTGTCCGCTATTCATTTGTATATAATGGCAGAAATGTACACATAACATTGTTTAACGTCACGAAATCCGTAAAATTTTCATTTTACGGACAATCCGTAAAAAGTTGGCAGGTATGTGCGATGGTTAAGTCACGGTGATAGTAAGAAAGCATATTTCGTGGCGTAACATCTTCAAAATATATTTGCAGAAGTAAGTAACACCAGTTAAACTTCACTATTACAAATGTAGGTCCCTTAAGTTTGTATTAATGTTCTACTGAAGACTATGCAAGAGGGCGATCAAAATTTAAATTTTCCTGTCTCTCTACTGCTGATAATCCTCCACCCCCTGTATTTCCAAAAACAAGAGTTCCTTTCTTACTTATGTTGCCTTGCATTTTCTTATCATTTTAACTCTTCATACCACTGATAACACAATACATATACAGTAAAAAATTCAAGCTAAATGTTCAGATAGTTTTCAATTCCTGAAGCTTTTTAAGTTTTGAGCACACATGAGAGCTAGTTTAGTCAACTTTATGTAGACATTCGTTCTTTTATTGCAAACAGTCATATAGTCTGTCATGTAAGTGTTCCGTATTTTGACCTTTAACTGCTGAGAAACATGTCTGTACACAGGTTTGCAGAGACCATGCTTTTCCAGGAAGCCAGATAAGTCTAAAGCTCCAAACTGGAACTGACATTTCTCAGAAGAGAACTGTCTAAATACGGACAGTTACATTAAAACAGACTTTAGCTCCAACATGTCACATGAACACTAGCATCGCAACATCTGCGCAAAAAATGTGATTGTTATACCTCTCCCATCCGAAAATTGCACAGGCCAAGCATGGTTAGTATTTTTTATCTATGAGAAAATGGTAAGAAGTTTCATAAAAAAAGTAAGCACGGTACAGTTAACCACCCAAAGCATTTCAGTTTGACACTGCCATCTATACACTGGCGTAATGCTGCCCTTAATCCAAAGAGTTATTTCCTGATGGGTTTTGTAATTGCACTTCGGAAGCATAGTACCGTAGAACCCTCTATGTTCTGACTCATGTTTTCTTGATTGTAATCCTACCTTCATTTGGTCCTCGAAAAGGTATTGTAATAGGAAATTACCCTATGTATTCACATCTAAAAAGAAAAATTTTTTTCGGTCCTTTAATAAACTTTATAACCTGGTTCTACAGTAGCTGAATTCAGAATAATTTTACTACTATTTGGATTGTTTTGTTACAAGGAAAAATAGTTTTTAAAAGGCTGTGCTTCCAAATGTTTTGAGGTTATCTACAATATACCTTTGTTCCAAAAACAGAAGACTGCCCACTTTCCTGCATACCTCATTTTGGTGGTCCACATTCAGGTTACAGTTCACTGTACATTCCTCTAAAAAAAATTATTAGTACTTCTCAAACACCCAACCACAATATAAGCAACAAAAAAAATTAAGTCATGATTCGAAGCTTCTTTATTGGCCCTTTTGTTACCACAAATATGTACAGAAGCTGAAACTGTTTACACTTATGAGGAACATGGAAAACAAAGGAATGAAAATAAAAAAGTTTCCTTCCTCTTCCACTTCATCGCAAGAATCTCAAATAAAAATTATCTTCGTCGCAATTCCCGAATTCAATAAACTCTTCTCTGCAATATCCACAAGTAATAAAATTAATATAAAACCGGCCGGGGGGCTAAAAACGAATCCAATGTACGAACCGGCCTTTCCTGCGAAACTCTTTGCGGTGGAAACAGGGTTTCAGCAGCCAACTGGAAAACAAGAAGAGGCAGCTCACGTTGAAAAAGCAAAGATGGAGGATGACAGTCGGCAGGGCAGAGAGCTGCGCGCTTCCCACCGAGTGTGGACCAAACAAAACAGCTAGTTATTTCTTCTTCTGGGCCTTCTCCGCAGCCTTCGTTACCTTGCCCGACGTCACTTCCTTGGGAGTCACGCTCTGCAACAACCAAGGACACTACCTTTCAATTTACCGACACCTATAAAGCATCAACTGGAACATACAGTTTTAAAATATAAAAATATTTGACAACCTTCACGCCTGCTCTCTATATTGACAACAAAGTCCTCGATCCTGAAAACCATTTAAAGTTCATTTTCTATTGTAAAAAACAGAAAAGCTTTCAGTAGTCCAATATGTTGACATACACTAGATTCGTAAGCAAAATTTTTCATGCAAACTACTTTCATACTTCCATTACTGTCCATTTGCCATAATAATTTGAAATGCCGTATTTGCCAGGATATACAATACAATTTTTACGTACAGTAAATACAGATGTACCAACTTCAAAAGATTCCTGTCAGTAAGATTCCCAAAATATTTAAAATGTAACGTAAATCAAATGCAGCATTTCAAGTGCTGTGTATGATTAATTGCTATTAAAAAGTAATTGTATTAATAATAATGGTCTACAAAGCTACTTACATTAAAACTGAACACACATATTTTAAAAATACTATAAAATTATTTGCCACCATTGCTTGCATCATAAAACACAGAAAACTAATAGGGAAATAAACTACTGAATGTTATAATACTTTGTTGTACCGGAATAAAATACAAATCAAAATATTTATTGAAACATTTACACAAACCTATGCACTTGTTTAGGTGTTTTAGATTAGTTTTCAATTTTATTTTTCCACACAGAAGGCATTTTAATATTACGTGGATTTTAAACAATTTTCCAGTACCGCACAGTTCCAAGTTTTCTGACAATTTGTGAACAACACCCTGGATAAACACACCACTGCACAGCAGTGCCTCTGAAGTTATATTTTCACGTCTAATTTATCTATATTCCTACGGTTTGTGAACGCTAAATATGCAACTGCTGATACAGGAAGCATCTGACCTCAAATCTACCACCAAAATTAAATTTAATAAACAACCTAAACTAATTGTTTACATTCTGAACGTAGACAGGCTACACATTCGCAACGAGATAGAACTTTCTTATGATTTCGTTCTCTTCACATTTTCCCGAGCTACATTTTTTAAAATTAGTCACGCAAATAGTCAATATGTAAGGCAAATTAGCTTTACAGAATCTAAAAAATCACGTACCACAATGCATGTAAACAGACGAGTCACAACCAACACCATTTTAAAAACAGACTGTCGAAACAAGATTTGACCCGATTGGCTCGACTCTGCAGTTCGAGTTATAATGGTGAGACAAATAATATGGTACAATGGCTACAGATGTAGTACAATTATTCCCGGAAGTACGGTATCTGTTTACTTCGTTATTTACAACATGATAACTCAGTACAAAGTACGATACACGTACCATATATACGATATGCAAGGTACTCAAGGTAGCACGGCATTGGAAATTGCGCGATTTCGCCGGCACACAGAAAATCCGTAAAGTTTTTAGATGCGTCCGTAAAACTGTAATACTGTATCTCGATATTTCCGTACAAATTACGGACAATCCGTAAAAGTTAGCAGCTCTGTAAAACTTGCCATAGATATTCCCACTACATACGTGTTCCCAAATTAGCCATTTGGTTAGTTTAGTCCCATCACTTTTGTCCTAAGAGCCATGGTTAATTAACCCACATATTACATTTTGCCACGTGCCTGATTTCCCGGATAATAAGGTCAGCTTTTGTAAAAATCCTTATATTTCTTAAAAGTAATGTACCTGATTTTCTTTAGTAAACAAACAAAGGAAACTGCAAGATAAATACCGCATTTGTTTACGTTTTTGTACTGTCATCATAGATAACCGATGCGAGATGTAGCATTCCACAGACAGCGAGCAGGTACTATGCATGGCCAACGCATGTACGTAACAAGAATAAATACAATCCGCCATTGGTTATCACTTGAAAAACAAGTAGCAGAATGACGGTGATCGCGTGTAATGCTTGCGCCCAGGCACAATAAATTCAAGATTGCGGCAAGAGAATTTCCACCGCCAGCACTATCGATCGCTGCACCTGCGTTGGCAACATTTATCTCTTTACGTGCATTTGTTTGTCTGTTTACGCAAACAATAACTAACCTAAACTTTGTGATACTTGTCTCAAAATGTTACATTATGAAAAGATGTCTTTTAAAGTCATTTCCATTTTAGTGCTGAGTGTTTAGATGGATGTTAAACGGCAATATAATAAAAAAAATAGGCATTATCGATAAAACAATTATCATGGAGAAGTGTGACGAGTTTGTGGAAACATTTGTTGACCTGAGAAAAGAACTTTCCACCCCTTTCAAATGCGTACTGTAACTGTCTAAATTCACAGTAGCATTGCAGAAAATTTGTAAAATGCTGAACAGTGTTAACCAAATTGTAAAAAAAAATCTCATTAACATTTCAAGGTGTTCTCTTGAAATACCATGTGCATGTACCATGAATCTTCCCATAACAGTATGTTCAATCCCAATATTGGTAACAAACTATACCAAATTTTATGTTACAAAACATGATAAATGCATTGCATGGAACTTTTTGATGAGCGTCATTCATAATAAAAGGAAACTTCCTCGCAGCGAAGTGGCGATCGATGCGAGCCAAAATACTTTTGTCTCGCCAGCCTACAACTCTCAGGCGGAGAAAACTAGGACTGTTTTAGCCCGGCGTTTCCATGTCGTGCGTGGCGTGCCTCAAACTGGCATTGCTAAGTCTCTCAACTGCCGGCAACTGATGCCGGCATGGGTCGCAGGCCGCCACTGCGTATTTCTTTGGCTCTTGGGCACCCGGAGGGGAGTAGTAGCCTATGTTATTCGTTTATGTGTCTACTCGGGGTGGCTAGCAAAACCTGTAAAAAAATTCCCTGACTTTTCCAGGTCAGCTGCTATTATTTCCTGACCAATAAAATATCAATAAAATTAATCATGTTGTATAATCGCGACAAAAATTTTTGGGTAAATATTAAGAATCACTACTCATCTTGTACCAACCAAACTATTGACTAGACATAGTTTATGGAAACTGTTTTTAGGAATGTTATAAGTAGTGCTATGTAAAACATTTTGTTAGCTCGCTGTAACTGAAGGTTCTATGCTGCGACACTAATCTAGAAACATTGTTGTTTCGCATGGTACAGATTAAAAAAAAAAAAAAAAAAAAAAACACCTAAGTCTACCTTCACAGTTTAAACTCCCAGCCTACTTAGGATTTTCTGCCTTCAATGTGGCTCATAACGGAACGCCGGCCTACGTTGCTTAAAGAAAAAATAACATTACATGAATTGCACCTTGCAGATCACCCGGATCTTCGGAATTCATTTAATAGTAATAGGATCGGTTAACCAATGATCATTTTCCCTAAATTATTAAGTTGTGGAAATAACGCATTTCCAGATATTTTAAATACACTTAATTATCTTCATAAACACACGAGATCACGTTAAGCTGTAACTTTTCACACACCTTTGTCACTGCACGAGCCAAAATATTGAGCCAGTGTTCCGCCTTTACGCGGTACGGTAGATAAAATACATTTAAATGTAAATCCACAGGACTTCAGACATGATGAGAAGATATTAACACTCGCACGAAGCATAGAAAAAAATATTCGCGCCACGCCAAGTAAACAGACTATTACGAACTTATCAGCAAGCCGCATATTAAGAACAAAAGCTAACTGATAATCCTATGTTGCCAAGTCCACGCCATCAATTTCTACTACGAACTCTTGGTGGAAAAGACCACAATTGTTTAAGACCCACGTTTATTAACTAAATAAAACTTCATTAAAATGTATGATATTTTGCAAACGGTATGCAAGAAACACCACGAGAAAGTAATTTTTTACCACTGTGGAAACTTGAAAACACACTGTCGGGAAAAACATGTCTGGCAACACTGGCGGGAACCACTGAATATTCTGGTACAAAACGCCTAAAAAATTGTATTTCAGATGAAAACTGGTACTACGCGTAAAATCCACTGTTCCACACAACTACAATATCGGTACGAAAAAATTATGGAACTACAGTGAACCCTCGATAACTGACTAAAAGGGGGAGAAGCTGTCCGAGTTACAATTTGTCCGTGTTATCGAGGGTTGTCCGGAGAGGTGGGGTAATCATTCATTCATTTATTACAAGAAATGCGAAGAAATTAGTGCGCTATTATTTCTACAAGCAAATGATGCTGCAATAAATACTGTTTTGTACGTAACTATCGTATCAAGTTACGGGAGGGCCACCATGCAGTGGGAAAATTAACGTAACGTGAAGGACTATAAAAGAATGTCAAAACAATGTGGGCAGTCAGATCTTTATTTATTTTTTATGCTGCTACTTCTGGCTGATCCTTTTTTTTATCTCTGTGCTAGAAGCTAGCACCAGGCACCCTTCTATCACATAAAAGTTTTCGTCTGGCTGGCGACAGCCAATGTGCATGCACGTGTGAGAGATAAGAAATGATCGTTGGAGATAAGCTAGGGAGGTTAGGAGCGGAAGTAGTCAAGGTCAACCAGTACAGTCTCGTGCAATACAAATGCCGCACGTGACCACACACATCTCACATAAGGTGTTTACATTGAAAAATGCCTTACGTCCATATGTTACAGTGTAGGGGCAGCAGCCAACTGCTAGCCTGATAATTACACTACCCTCCTTCAAAGTTACAAAAATAATTTTCCTCGTATACATGAATAAAAACGGTACCGTAATTAACAATCCTTCTGGGTCACTGTACATTATGTAAACATATTTTAACACTACTAATTTTAAAATTAATTTTATATACGTAAATTGCATCATAGAATACATTATTTACAGCTTTATTCTGACACAAATTGTCATATTATAAAGCAATAAAATTTTAATCACGTTCTACAGAGTTGCCGTATTTACTTGTGTAATTGCCACATATTCTTGACCAAATTTTAGGCCCAAAAAATGAGATGCGGCCATTATAAAGGGTTTTCAAAAAATTACCTTCTAAATTTTTTTGGTGTAGAATATAACAAATGTAATTTTTTTTCTATATTTACTCGTTCATAACGTGAACAATTCTTCTAAAATAAAGAAAAAGATTTTGTTGGTGTATAGTAAAATGGAAAAATTAAGACACAAAATCTTGTTAAACCATTAACGTGCATCACTCAATGCAAATCGTTAAAAATTATCCCGCATAAGACATTACATGTACGCTATTATTTCCCGTGAAATAGTTTATAAACAAATACGATTCACGCTTAAAACGTTACAACTCTCAGGCGAGCGTGACTCATCGTGTCGGGCTTGGGCATGGATGTTGTGTTGTTCTTTCACCGCCCACATCGGCTCTTGAAAACATCGTTGCTAAAGGGGCGTAAAACCTTCACCAATTTTTCTACAACGCAATGCAAAGCAATGATTTTTAATCTTTCTATTTAATGTCCGGGACAGTGTTTTGCAACCCTGAATTCATTGTACATACCAGAACAAAATTTTCCGTTTGTGTCATTATAACCCGTAGTTACAGTCATTTCACAAGCACCACATTGAAATGTTTATTTACGACAGACATGCGTGCCTGGCTCGGTGGACGAAGAGGGAGGAAAGATAAAGTGAGAGGTCGGCCTGCTGCGTTGCATCTTTACTCACGCGTCGCCCGCCTCACTAGCAACATTTTACCATATGGAACTTGCCAGATATTTACTGTGGGATTATTAAAGGCTAAGTAGCGATGAACGACTTCATTATAAAGTTTAATACTGTTCAAAAATATAATGGGATGAATTTAAATCCAGCAGAAACGATTTTATATGTCTTAACCAAAAAATAATTAATTAAAAATTATTAAAATTTTTAAAAAATTCTGTTCAAGTTATCCGAAGTCCGGGACATCGAGGTCCGAGTTATCGAGGGTTCACTGTATTAAATTGGTATATGTACCAAGAAAATGGTACATTGTGTTCGCAGAAATGTTCGTTATCAAATTTTGACATTCCAGGTTTATTTAGAGAATACCCTGACTTTTCCTTGACTTCTACAGAAGTCTTTAAATGCTCTGACTTTTCCCGGTTGCTTGCCACCCTGCCACTATGATGTTTATATAATGGTAATAAATGCATTTAAAATATTTAAACAAAATTTTTAATGTTTCTGGCAAAGGAAAAAAAATATTTTGACAGTAATCTCAAAATTAGTTAATTACTTTTTTTCAAGATTTTGTACCTTCAAAACCATGACTCGTCAAGTGGGGTCATCCTACATGCTGACAAATATGGTATTAAGAAATCTTTTAGTTTGATTTATATATAATCAGTTGCACAACATGAGTTTCCAACTTCTCTGTAACAGTAGCCATACACAGATTTATAATGAAGGATCTGCAGAATGTTTTAGCAACTCCCATGTGTGAAGAAATAACTCCGCACAGGTACATTTACCTACAGCTACATTTTGGATCTGGAAGAAGAATTCTATGCATCCCTTCTGGTATCACCGATGATCAAAGTTGCAAAGTCCAACAAGGACCCGTAGAAAACTGACTAAGACCTACAACTTCTGTGTCAATCCATCACATCCGATGACAAGTGGACCATGAGTTTCTACAGTTAGAGCTTTATCCCAAAAGATGAAACTGTTAAGACCTGGGTCAGGCGGTCAAAGATCACAAATTTTCAACTGACTAAAGGTTACTGCTGTAAATGTAGTTCAAATAATTTTACATTTGTTATGTTCACCATTACAATTGGTAACTGAAACAAGTTTTTGGGTAATGAATCCTAAGTTAGGTAATCTTTACAGGAAAAGTGTTTCAACAAGCTTTGAATAATACGAAATGTATTATAAACAATATGACATTTGGTGAATTAGAAAATTTAGTTCATGGTAATGATACCAACATTGTGCCTTATAAAACTTTTTATTCTGTTTTAGACACCTTTTGGACAATACTATGTGTTTTTGAAGAAACCGTACAGTGGGTATTGGATTTGTTGTTTCAATTTGATAGTAATATGGAATACATTATTTAATGTACTTTCGAAACACAATGATAAAAAAAATGTTATTAAACTTGTTAGCCCACCAGGTGCATATAAATCTACATTCTTCACGATAGATCATGCCATGATTAATACAGGTTAATGTTCACATAATAGATACGAAAGATTTGGTTTTCAAAACCTTATTAACTGTCTATTAGGAATAATCGACAATCCGAATTTTGATGAACCTGGTAGACGTACCTATATTATGTTTGTGTGTGCGATTCACCCAGCCACATTTATTTCAGACAGTATAATTTTTTTTATCTACTATAATGCATTTTTTTCTATTAGTTGTGCTACCACGTTTGCTGGGTGCAAATTACTTAAGTCACCTTGATGACTGCATGCATGCTGATATGAGAGCATTGTGGCCAAGGTAAGCATTGTGTGATACATGGGGGGGGGAGGTATGTGCCATGGGGCAGTGCAAGTGGCCCAACAACATTCTCCTCTTTACCTCTTGTGTGCCACAGCAATGTCACCAGGTGAACCCAATACCACAAACATAAGTTTGTGTGCCAATATCAAGAAATACATTAAATAAAATATTGTATGAACTTGAGGTTTCGTGTGTGACCCTCCGCAAGCACATACTCTGAACTTGGAAAATAAATAAATATAACAAAAGTTTAAGAATGCTGAAAATTGAGGCTGTAGCTAGAATAAGGGCCTATGGCACTATAGGCCCTTTTTCGGGAGAACACAAAAACGAGTCCGCCATAGTTTAAACTATCTGCTGACCAAGTCTCATGGGGATAATTCATTTCGTGTCGTTGGTAGAGCTGCTTGAGCAACCTGTTGTTATGAGCCCTTTTATCATAGACCATTGTGAAGTTGGCT
>PNEQ01002577.1:31311-54359 GCA_003012365.1 Medauroidea extradentata | reverse complement strand
TACCCCCCCCCCCCCCTTTTCCCTTAACAGCGCCGCCTACCTGCTCGTTAGAAGCTCAGAAGAAACTTAGACATAAGGGTGACTTTGAAGCGTGCATCAAATACCGCAACGCCTCAACGAGCCAAGCACTGAATTAGCATGCAAGGTTTCCGCCGAACAGTTGTTAATATGGGATACTAAGCGGTGACCATATCATTTTACTGGGGGAAAGTCTGCAGCAAAGTTGAGAGCACGTCTACGAGTTTCACAAACATCTAGTTAGAACATTTGAAGTATAACTAGAGGCCGGAAAATTTCGCTGATTCTGTGACCAGCATGCTAGAATCCATTGTCGTATGCATAATCAAGCCCAGTCTATTCGTTAATTGTCTGTTGTTCCACTGAGTAGCAACTTGTGAATAAATGGTCGGGACTTGAGTATGCACAGGACAAAGCATTCTAACATGAAGGTCATTGAATCTGCAAAATTTTCCGGCCGTTTTTAGCCATGTTGGTGGGCTTAGAAACAGCGTTTCTAATGAGCACGGTCGCTTAACATTTAGATCCCGACCTTTCCTGAAATGTATTTTCTTTTCATACGTTGGCACAATGGGCACACGTGGAATAGTTTCGTAGAAAAAAAAATGCTGTTTACGAACACACAGCGACGCAGTTGAAGCGCGTGGTAGGAGTTTTGTACCAAAATTTTATATTGTTACGAAATAGTGTTAGTTTCGTAGACAATGTATGCAGGTACAGCTTCCTGTCACGAAACAATTTTAGCTCCCATTTTTTCTTGATGACGGTGCGTCAAAGTCAAAATCTGCACGTTACACTGCCATGCATATAGTGGAAACCAGTTGACTTACTTAAATGAAATATTTCACAGTGAAATAACATGCCATGGTCTACGTATCAGAAACTAGAAAAACTCATAGTGAAAAATTTTTTTATTTTAAAAAATTGCTGAATTTGCAAATTCTTTTCCTCTTTTTTTTTGTTGCGATTTTTTATAAATGCAAAATATTACGTATTGAGTTTACAAATGTTTGGTTACGTAATTCATGGCGAGTTATTTCACTGTGAATTATTTCATTTGAGTAAGTAAATTGTTCTTCACTATTTTCTTGGCAGCGTTACGTGCAAACTTTGAATTTGACACACCGTTACGAGAAAACTATGAGAGCTAAAATTGTTTCAGAAGAAGAAACTGTACTCACAAGTATCGTCTACAAAACTATAACTATTTAATGAAAACACAAAAAAAAATATTTAATCCCACTTACATCCTGTAAGTGATGCTCTCGCTGTTTGTTTGTCGGCTTCACATGATCCGCCATTCCGTAGCAGTTTCCATGCTCATTTTCTGTTAACATTTCTTCCTCCATGTGAGCCACTTTCCAGCACCCTCTCAAGGGGTCTTATCTCTGGGCATAACAGATTCTGTGCCTGAAATTTTGACCAGAAACGTAATAGAAAATTCTCTATTTTTCTGTTATAATTTACGTTTGCTTTCTAACTATAAACCACTATGGCCAATCGCAGCCACTTTGTGTTGGTCACATGACCATAACATTTCAAGACTGATTCTAAAATGGCGTCAAGGTGACAAAATAACGTATATGTAGGGCCACGATTTTGTCGCGAAAAGATTTTTGCCACACTTTGTTTCAGTGACTCACGTGCACATCGGCAGTTCTGTTTCAAGGTTATTGGCAGCGTGTCTTTGTTCAGACACGTTTCTCATTTGACTGCACCAATCAGAATAAGATTATTGTGCGTCTGTACGTCTATAATTTGCCAAAGCAAGTGAGAGTAAAATCATCCAACCACAGACGATGTAGCAGAGCTGCAGGTGTGTACATGACGCATCGAAACCAAATGATGCAAAAATCTTTTCACCATAAAATCGTGGCTCTACGTATATGTAAACTAACCTTTACTCGATTCGAAGCATTGCTCGAATACCATAACCACATAGGGTAATTAGATTTTGCAGCTAAGTTGTAGTACACCATTTCCGTTTGCGTTTTTATATTTTTCTCACTAAAACCGACACCATTTTATTTAAATAAAGGTAACGTTTTCTGTTACCATACTATGTATTGTGTGAATATGAGTTAGGTACAACGTACGGATTTCTGCTATAGCCAATGCTTAGAGACACTGGAAAATCGCGAAAATGTTTAGCATAGTCTCCAATAAACTATAGTATATTAACCGTGACACGTGTGAACAGATTTGTGGCGAATCACACACGCTGTGTGTTCAAGCTGTACAGTTCTAACTGGGCCTGTTGAATAGAGAAACAATGCTTCATATAAACGACAGCCAACATAGATACAAAACATTCACTGTTATACATAGCATGTTGGAGCGTAGCAAATAGTCAACTATTCCCGCGATTTTCCAGTGTCTCTACCAATGCTATGAATCTGTCATTAACTTCTATATCCATGGGTAGAGGTACGTAAATTTCGCGGATTCATCTGGCAGCAGCCTAGACTTGTCAGTCCTATACACCCACTGGCCAAAATCGATTATCTATTGGCTTATAACCGTACAAGTAGGTAGCCAGCGATAGTACTTCGCATTATTTCGTTATTTACTACTGGCTTGCAGTAGTCAAACGCGTTTCGTAACAGCCGCCAGCAAGTCACAGACATGACAATGAAGTATACATAATTGGCGTTCAACCTCACCTGGAATGTATCTGCGAAATTTACGTACCTCTATCCATGGGTATAGCGGGAGATAGCATAAATTCGGTATTGTTAGAGATAATGGTTTATCGCGAGAAAACTCGACTGTTTGCTGGGTTACAACGCACGTTCAGCTTACAAGAAGATTACTGGCTTTCGCTTGTACTTGGAGCTGTTACCCTATTTGACTGAGCCGCTAACAATCCCGTCAGTTCTATATTTGATGCCTGTTAACGGTCTGCAGACAGCTATGTTGTGTCAGACAATATCAGCCAATCATGAGGGACAGGAAAATTCCGCGGGTTCAATGACCTGCATGTTACAATCAACTATCCTATGCGTACTCATGCCCCGACCATCTGTTCACTAGTTGCTACTAAGTAGAACAGCAGACAATGAACTAATAGACGGGGCTTGAGTATGCATAGCACACAGGATTCCAGCCTGCAGGTTGTTGAATTCTCGGAGTTTTCCTGTCCATACCAATAATATATGTCGCAAGAAACTACAGCTCTTTCAAAGGTACGTTGGCAAAAAAAAATCATTTTCGCGATATACCATTATTAGAGACACTGGAAAATCGCGAAAATGTTTAAGATAGTATCCAATAAACTGTAGTATATTAACCTTGACACGTGTGAACAGTTTTCTGGCAAATCACACACGCTGTGTGTCCAAGCTGTGCAGTTCTAACTGGGTTTGTTGAAGAGAGAAACAGTGCTTCAAATAAACCACAGCCAATGTCGATACGAAACATTCAGTGTTATGTACAGCATGTTGGAGCCTAGTAAATACTCAACTATTCCCGCGATTTTCCAGTGTCCCTAACCATTATTAGAGGTACGTCAATTTCGCAAATACATTCCAGGTGAAGTTGAACGCCAAAAATATATACTTCATAATCACGTGTGTGATTAGCTGGCGGCTGTCACGAAACGCATTTGACTACTGCAAACCAGTAGTAAATAAGGAAATGAATCGTAGAGCTATCGCTTGTAATGTTGTATGTAAGCCAATGAATAATCGACTGTATCCAGAGCGTGTACATGACTGAGCAATCTAGGCTACTGTCAGATGAATCCGCGAAATTGACGTACCTCTGACCATTATCTCTAGGCATTGGTGAGGACGGCTTTAGAGATTTGATTGGACACGGTGTCGTGTTTGTGTGCAGGTGGACGGTGCTTGTCGAACGTGAGTCTGGTGATAGTTCCGCCGCAGGTTCAGAGAGGGCAGCACGTGTCTCTGCTGTGCCACTACGACCTGGAGGGAGCGCCACTCTACTCGGTCAAGTGGTATCGTGGTAGCCATGAGTTCTACCGCTACTCTCCCAGCGAGCAGCCTCCCACCAAGGTCTTCCCCTTCGCCGGCGTCCACGTAGACGTGAGTCACCACATACTACTTGTTTTATGTCTTACCTTGGAGCATTCCATGTCTGGTGAGAACCATATTGCCTACTCCAGAGCCTTTGCGGGACCGACTGGGAAGTACATGTTAAGGGTGTTCAAGTGCGATAAAATCATAATTTTATGTCTTTATGAAATACTTACTACGTTTCCATATCGTTTTTAAATCGATTTCAACACACTTACCGTTTTGAAAACGCTCATGGAGACGGGATTCAAATCGATTTGAATCTCAAGGTCGTTACACCAAAAATTGGGATCGTATCGAATTGAGTCGGGCGTATAATGTCATGGAGACGCGGATTGTACTGAAAACGAAACGAAAGTAAACAAACACACATTCGGCAGTTGTTTCGGCCTTCAGATATTCTGTTGACAGGTGCAAATGAAATGGACTAAATAAAAATTATGATACGATCATGAGAAACAATAATATTCTTGTATCCATTTCATTTTCTTTGGCAATTTAATTATGCGTGTGGCCGAAACAAAAATAAACGGATGTCTGTGTGGATTTATTTATTTCATGTCAGCCAACGTAAATTTCAGTTTTACCAACATTACACACGCAAATTTGGCCAGCGAACTGAAATCGATTTCAATCAGATCCAAAGTTTTGCATGTAGACGGTATCGTACTCAGTCGAGATTCAATACTCGATTCGTTTTCAAAACGACATGGAAACGTAGTAACTGTTAGTTTTATAGACGGTACTTGTGAGTACATTTTCCTCGTACGAAACAATTTTAACTCGCATAGTTTTCTCATAACGGTGCCACAAAGTCAAAATTTGCTGGCTCTGCTGCCATGCAAATAGTGAAAACCAACCGACCTACTTGAACAAAATAATTCACTGTGATATTACATCCCATTAGCTATGCAATAAAGTATTTAAAATACCATAACGTAGTATTTTGAATTTAAAAAAAAAAAATCGCAAAAGTGCAGGAAAAAAGTTGCAAATTCAGCAATTTTTTTAAAATACAAAAATAGTTCACGGGATTTTTTAAAAGTGCTTTTTTTACCTAGCCCGTGTTATTTCTCTGTGAATTATATCACGTACGTAAGTCAATTGGTTTTCACTATTTGCATGGCAGCAAAACGTGCCAATTTTGACTAACAGTATTTCATAAAAATATAAAACTACGGTTTTATCGCATTTTGAACATCCTTAAGGGTGATCAGTACCCGTCATCTTAAAATCCTCAATTTTCCGCTGCAAGTTTCATACAGAGAGATTCATCTGAATAGTCCGCCTGACAAGGCACAGATATTACATTTATTAAGCATTATCTAACTGTTACTTCTTCTCTGCCTTTCTTGGTATTTAACTAGTAACATTTCAGAAGAAGGAATTTGATTTATTTTCTGTGGACGGTGACATAATATAAGCATTAGTAGTCAAGTAATACCAACTGTATACAATGCACGGAGCTATGCCATGTGCCTTGTCAATGTCTGAAACATTATAGAAAATGTATAGGCCATATTAAATTCAGGAGTTTTATTATTCCGAAATTTCGGGCACTGAGCCCCCTAAAAATTATAGTCAATGTAGTTCAGCAACTTTTGAACCTGCATACATGCCACCCCTGACCATTTAGTTCGTATCGCTGCGGACTTCGTTTCTATAAAATCTTATTATTTTTATATCCTGTAAACAGTAAGGGAATATGTATTTTATTCTAAAAAAAAAAACCTGAAACACCTACTCGTAATTTATTTCGTTTTGTTCCTGTTACATTACTTTCTTTTTATAAATTAAGAAAATGGTTTCTGACAGAAAGCGATATCAGTGAAGGCGGCTGAGCCCCAACGAAAAAATCTAGCATATAAAATCGCTACATTTGTTCTCGTTGGACCTCCGACGTAGGCAGCATCCTTAAGATCTATGACTTCACTATAACCATCACTAACTGTGCTACTGGCTGTGGAGTGTACCTTCCCCTACCAGCCAAACTGTTCTACAGACAACTGAGATTTCTGTACGGTCATATAGCGAATAACCACTTGCCTTATAACTCTACACATCGTAACAGATAGCTATAGGGGCTCGATGAGATATTCTTTAATAGTGTTATGCTAGACCTCTCATCTCCCACCAAGGCGATCCGGGTTCGATTCCCGTCGGGGTCAGACCCCGGATTTTTGCACGTGGGAATCGTGCCGGACGATGCCGTTGGTCTGCGGGTTTTCTCGGGGATCTCCCGTTTCCCCCGCCCTTTCATTCCGGCACTGCTCCATACTCTTCTCATATCACCTCTCACCACGCTAAAGACCTCTATAATAAGCGCTGATTAAACTCTCTCACTCACTCACATTCGCGTTGATACATTGTGGCACACTATTGCACAAATAACTCCCTGAATTACAGTACTTTATGTAGTAACACTATAACCGACGTTTACAATAGTCTGCTGAATAATCTGTGTTATGCGGACAACATAATTCTGTAACGCGTGTTTATATTTTACAACATCATCGCAGATAATCAAAGAGCTCGCACTACAAATTCATGCAGTTGCATAGTAGCTATAGTGAAAAGTGCACATACATATTAATGCACGAGATTCAGTGCTCATGTTTGTGAATCTTTTACTCCAGTTTTTGGCACATGATACCTCTTCTTAAAATCTAAAGTATAACAAAAAATATCTAATAGTTAATAAGCACGGGAAATAATTTCTTTGTTGTTTACCTTAAGTTTACTTATGTGTCTGGACCACATATTGCGATCGCTATAGTCGCTCTGATATTGACAGGGAATGACAAATACAGCCGAGAAATAGCCTATATCAGAAACGCATGTGATGTTTGAATTAAAACGTTTATTTATTTTCCGTGCCCAGAGACACTGTCAGAAATGCGGATTGCTGTATTATTGGCCAGCAAAACATCTCCTTTGGAGCAAGACGGTGGTAACTGCTTAAACGTTAATTTTATTATTATAAAGTTAAAAATTTTAGTAGCTATGAAAAATAATGTTTCACTGCTGTTGGTCATTATTGATATTTTTCAATGTAATAATCTGCTGTGAAAATAAGAGTAAATAAGACCGCCAAAAATTTGAATTTAAAGGCATTAGGTTGCAACCCTTCACCGTCCAACCAGCGCCCTGGTGTGAAAGTCGCCATATTCAGCTATGCTGAAGGGTACGATGTGTCCGTAATAAGCGACTTGAAATAAGGCGGAGCTTTGTACTTAACGAATCTGCCTGTGGTGTCGCTGCAGAATATTAGCTGAGGTTTCAGCTATAGTCGTCCCTTACGTAGTAAGAGGCTTTCAAAATAAGGTTATAGTTTATTTAAATCTGACTATTATGAAGCCGTGTGGACAGCTACAAATGTCGGAGATGTGTTCGTCAAAGCGTATTGGCTTTTCACTTGCTTCTAACATAAATAATTTCAACAAACTCGCAAAATGCCAGTTTTTTTTATTTCACTATTGCTTTTTGAATTAAATAATCATGCGTGTAGCAAATGCAAGATTTCGCTGAGTGTAAAGGTCACGTGAGCTACAGCAATAAATAACCGTACTAGAAATGTAGTACGTTGTAAGAAACAATGGAAACTATGTTTGTTATTAAAGCCAATAAAAAAACAGCCACATTTATCCAACCTTCATATGCTCACGTTATTTTGACATGCTCGTTAGATTATCATTTATTTTAACTTACTGCCACGTAAATTGAGGACATTTAAATAATATTACATTCTCAAACGCATGCATCATCATGGCATCAAAATGCAAAGAGAACAATGTTGCTAACCTTTTTTAAGGAACGTTTCTCTGACTCATTACGAAAATTGTAATACATATATGCCGTTTTAGTTTACTCCAAAACAGTGGCGTTATAAAAATGTTTAATACAACTAGCCAGATTCCTATGGCAAGAAATTTTGTTTCCCACAACGGACTGTGACGTCAGAAGGTGTGTACCCATAATTGTCCATTGTTCTCTCTTATATTTGAGAACGCCTGTTTAAAATAGTGAGAGTTTGTAAACAATTACAGGCACAATATTAAATTGTTTAACTGGACTTTATTTTAATTTAACACACAAAAACAAATCATTGTCATACATACAGATTACACTGACAACTATAGTTTAAGAATTTCCTATGATTAGAGATGATAATGTATCGCGAACAATTTTTGTCTCAACATACCCTTGAAAACGTGGTAGTCCCTGGCAACATGTATGATTGGGTGATATACGTCTGGCTTTCCGTAGCTATCCGCAGACCAATAACAGGCATTAGGTATTTCATTAGCGAGGTTCTTATTGGGTTAGTCAAATAGGGTAACAGCTCCACGTAAGGGAAAAGCCAGTAATCTTTTGTTAAGCTGAACGTACATTGAAATACAGCAAACAGTCAAGTTTTCCCGCGATAAACCATCATCTCTACCTATGGTCTATTAATTAAAATGGGGTTTTCCCTGATTTCAGAAAGTTTAATGTCGAGACAGTAGGACTTTCTCTGCGTGTCAGATCTGGCCCGCGAGGATCGCCTATTGAGAAAGCCTGTGGGTGTCAAATAAGTCAACGACCAATTGTTACGAACGTACAGTTTTTTTTAGTTCTAACCTGAACCAAAAACTAAATGTGAAATTCATCGTTTACGACGCGTGAATAAGGAGTGTACAGATCTCAGAATCTGCAGCTTAACAACTCAAACCCACTGGGCTCGCAGACAAGGCAGTTGAGACTTGCCGTGGACATAATTTACGTCCACTCTTCTGCAAATTTCCAGATACTAGGGGTGTGGTAACCTAAACTCGTGTGATACGTTCAAACTGTTGGACGAGACGAAACGCAAGTGAAATATAAAAATATGCCAAAACATTTAATTACGTCCAGAACATTCCGGTTTCTAAGAAGACTTTAGCGAAGGTCTTCAAGTTAGAACCTTATTGATGGGGCTTGCGGTGAATTCCATGAGTGGAGAAAGATTAAGCTACTCTAGTTACTTAATGCTCGGCATCACTCGCCATACCAAACATTTTTATTTTTTTAATTTTTTTTTATGTGAAACACGTGGAATTTGAAATTATTGCGTGATTCGGGTCGTCTTGTGCTGCAGTACAGGGACGCATGTTGAAGTGTTTACTTATAATTAACCCGCAGTCAGACCAGCAACTTCATCATGTTCATAATTTGTTGCACTAATTGCAGTCAAATTGTACGTTAACAGTCATCCGCGTACTGAAACACAAGGTAAACAAACTTTCAATAAGGTGAGTGATACCTAGCATCAAGGCTATATTTCTCAATTTTTTACAATGTAATTTGAACAAAAACATTCCTCTCACGGTAGTTAAATTTAGCTATATGATGGTTGTTTTGTGATACACTGCCTTAAATTCGAAATTGAATAAAATTGGGTGTGTACTCGCCAAGTAAATAGTACTTAACGCTATGCATTAAACACTCTTTCGTGTAACTTCAGTAAAATTTTACAGCTACTTGTGGACAATTACCCTTAATACTTTGTAAAAATTGTCACAATACAAGGAACAATTCACAGTACAGATAGTGAAATAAACACAACGAGAACTAAATCTGTCGACAATCAAAGCATATAACTTCTACAAGACTTGAAAAGTTGTGTCCTCACAACTGTTATATTTTACTTAAGTTTACGAGACAAGAGTACAGCAAACACAACGCATTAAAATACCTTCAGAAATAATTAACAAATGGGGGTGAACACTGAAGTATTTATGTAGCAAAAAAATACGCCAGCAATAAACCCATATTTTTTTGTAAAAAGTAATTGTTACTATGCCAGGAAATCGTTTTAGATTAATTTGATCAGTAGCTCTAAACCTTCAAAACGTTCAGCTATTGTGGAAAATTTCTGTTCCTGAAATTAAAACTAAAATTTCTACTTCTGAAATTTAAACGCCGAAAAAAATGTTATTGGTTTCGTTTAAATTGTAGAAAAATTGTGGGAATTTACTTAGATATCACATACTTCAATTTATTTTTTCCCAACTCCCTTCTCAAGATAGTTCGGTTATTTTCAAACATAAATAGGTTCATGTATTTTGGCGTTTATTATTTTTGCATGATGAAAGCAAATATTTCAAATACACGTTTCTCGTTCATTCTTGTTATTGGCTAAATAAATATTATCCGTGCTTAATCGTATATTTGCCGTGGAGTTAAACAATTAATAAAAACAATGATCTGACTATAGGTCATTCGGGAAGTGAACACTAAAAATTTAACCTTTGAAAAGAAAATCACTAGCCGTTACTGCATATAAGTCACGATTATCAAGAGTTACTTTACTGTTTGTGTGGTTGGTAGCTATTCATCACATGTAGTTCCGTGATCTTTTCTATTTGAATAAAACATGAGTGAAATAACATCAGATGAAATCGACCTCTCTGTATGTAATATACTTAAAATTAATTATTTATGATCTTATTGACGTTTTTACTTACAGTATAATTAGACTTAATTGGCGCCAGTACAATGTGACTCTACCGCCGGCCTGAGATCGTGTTGCACGTTACCGCTTGCTCCGAGCTTCAGACAGTTCAAAATTCCACCGACAGGACAGGTGGCATCAGAGTTAGGTCACAGAATATTTAGGCATACAGAAGTGAAACAGCAGGTAGGACAGCGAACTCAGCCACACACGCCAGCAAAATGGCTTCCCTGGCCAGGAAGATGGCGGAGACACCTACCGCCAATCAGCGTAAGGCGGCTACCCTGCTAGCCGGCAGCCATGCCAATAGGAAACCTGCCGTAACATGCAGGAGCCAAACATACACGGGGCTGATATCAGCAACCTCGGGCAGCCAATAAGCGGCCAAGTTCGCCCGTATCAAACGAGCCGCCACGCCATTTCACGTCTGTATTACTATTTAGTCTGTGGTTAGGTTTCGCCGCTTAGCCAAATTGCATCATTTGCGTGTTTGTCCGTTGTGAGTATAAACAAATTCAAAAGTATTGGAAATTACTATGAATATCATTGCAAATTATGTGAAGCCATTGGTATTTTGTAAATTATGTTTTACGTTTGCCGGCCTAGAAACAACATACTTTTTATTTCACACATCGAGAAAAAAAAGTTATTTATTGTTTCTATAAGTGCGTCGTCGTAGTTCGTGGCAGTAGAACTGAACGAAACTTGAATTCTTGAATTGCGTGAGTCATGTGATTTTTTAGTGGCAGTTTTGAGTTACAAATTCAAATAAACTATGCCCGCATTTACGAGATTCGCAACGGCAATAGTGCGTGTTGTTATTTATTAGTCGATCGACAGAAACCAGTATTATAAGACGTTAACTGGCAGGTAATTATAACTAAGATTACATTTGATTATATCTTATATTCAGCCGCGTGCATTTAATGAGTAGATATTATAGATAACACTTATCTGAGCAGTGTACTGTACATGTAAACATTGCACGACCATATATGTGAATAAAAGCACGTGGCAATACTTATATTTACATTCGGCGGAAAGAAATAAACTGGCAGAAAATAGAAATTAATAAGGGTTTTTTTTTAGTGCTTACTTTATTCCGAATCACCTATAGTAGAACACCATAATGTAATCTGCAACTGTATGTTTTAATACATGAATATTTAATGAGTCGATATTAATTATGATACTTGCGGCCCTAATAATTAACCGTTATATATATAATATCCTTATTACTTTTAAGACCACAGGTTCCTATTTATGCTGTTTTTGCGATTATAATTTTTTACAATTCTGAAAAGAGCGGATATCGCAAAACCGTTACATAGAATGTTAGAAATTGTTTGTACTATGTAGCCTAAATATGTTAAAACGAAAAGTGATATAATTCTGTCTATTTATCGACTTTATTAAATTTTCCTAAAGTCAATAACTAACCAAAATTATACAAACTTATGTTTTGAAAAAAATTAAGCTATATAGAAGAAACTATTTCAAACATTTATATGTAACCATTGTGCGATATTTGCTTACTTTCAGGATTTAAAAAGATTAAACTTTTTAAAATAACAGAAATAGGGACCCGTGGCTTTAAGAGTGCGTGGTACATAATTCAACGCTAAAAGCATTAATCTATAACTATAGGTTTCTTGAAGCCAATTTGCGATAGTTAAACAATAGCAATCCTAGACAATAGTTTTAGTCAACGTTTTAAACAAAAATTGTTACTAGTGTTACGAACTTCTGAGGCACAATCACTGATGCCGGAACCTCGTGCATTTAACTGCGGCGCAAGGGATCACGTTAAACTAGTGAGTAATTCTGGATAAATATTTACTCATAAAGTTGTCAAATACCATTATCTAGGATTGTCTTTGAGTATTTTATTCATATTGGCTTCGAAGAAAGCGTAGAAATAAATTTATGTTTTCAGCGTTTATTTATCTACCACGCATTCCTAAGGGTGATCAAGTGTGATAAAATTATAATGTCGTATTTTTATGAAATGCTGTTAGTTTTGTAGACGAAAAATGTGAGTCCATTTTACTCTTACGAAACAATTTTAGCGATCATAGTTTTTTCATAAAGAGGTGTCAAACTCAAAATTTGCTTGTTATGCTGCCATGCGAACAGTGAAAACCAACTGACCTACTTAAACTAAACTATTCACTGTGAACTTACATCCCATGAACTATGTAATAAAACATTAGAAAACCCACAACGTAATATTCTGAATTAAAAAAAAAAATATCGCCAAAGTACAGAAAAAATGTTGCAAATTCAACAATTTTTTTTCAAATACAAAAACACTTCGCAGGATTTTTTCAAATGTATTATTACGTTGCTCACGGTATGTTATTTCACTGTGAATTATTTCACGTACGTAAGTCAATGGGTTTTCACTATTTGCATGGCAGCAGCACATGGCATTTTATATTTTGACGCACCGTTATGAGAAAACTACGCCAGCCTAAATTGTTTCGTAAGAGGAAAATACACTCACAAGTATCGGCTACAAAACTAACACTATTTCATATAAATATAAAATTATGACTTAATCGCACCTGAACACCCTTAATGCAATGTCACGAAAATGAGTTTTAAACTCATTCTCACGTTCCAATAAACGAGCAGAAGGTCTTTAAATAATACGGCATTGTGAGATCATGTCAAGGGCGGGATCGATTAACGGCAGTGTGTAGGCAGTATTGTGCTGTCCGTCATCTAGACTTGTGGTTAGCGTCATGTCAGTTACACACAGTCAGCTTCGCCGGCAAGCGCGTATATCTACGTGCGAGAGATCAGTACAAACGTTTAGAGACAGCGTGTATAGTTAACTGTCGCCAGAGATACTGCATTCCAGTTGGAACTGTTTAAACAAATTGATTAGGGTAAAACTCACTAGTAGTAACTGAATATTCACAGATTACAAGGGGTTAACGATTCCTTATGAAACAGTTTAAACAAATTTAACAGTCGAATATTCGCAGATTCCTATTTAAAGTGCGGATATTCCATATTAGTTAATCAGTGGATAGTCAGTCACTGTTCACTGGTTTTTTCCTCTCTGATTTATTTTGCTGTAACCGTTCAGTACGTAATAAATGATAATTATAGAATATGGTTTTCCGCGGGGAAACTTGACTGTTTACTGGGTTTCGACGTACGTTCAGCTTATCAAAAGATTACTGGCTTCGGCTTGCCCTTGGAGCTGTTACCCAATTTGACTGAATCGGTAAGAATCCCGCTATTGTAATATTTGATGCCCGCTACTGTTCTCTAGAGAGGTACGTTGTGGCAAACCTATATCACCCAGTCATGTTGCAAAAATCTGCAGTGTTTTCAAGGCTATGTTGGCACAAAATATTTTCTCGATGTACTATCAATATCTCTAATGATAATCTGCGAATTTTCCTCGATTTTTATGTATAGGTGGTTCACTATTAAGTGAGCACTTTTTAAAACCCTCATGTCAACAGTTATCAATAAATAATATTATTTATTTTTTAAACTCTGACGTATATTTTGTTTGCAGTACAATCTATACACTTTTATTGTTGTATATGTAACTTTACTCATATTAAAAATTGACAGGAAGCTGAATATAATCTGAAAGTAAAAAGTAACTAGGATTTCGAAAGTGTTCGCTTTATCCCGAGACTCCTATGTAGTGCAATATACGTGTAGTGAATTTAGAGCGAGTGACGGTCACAAATCATGAATTTTTGTATTTTGTGTCATAACTATTCTTCTGGGTAAATTTTTGGAATTTTAACCGAACTACGGAATAGAATACATATTGCTATAATTTTAGACACCATAAATCTATATTTTTCGTTACTGTTGTTACATATCTAATTGCAGTTAAGAAAGTAATTAGACTTTTAACTGTAATTCAATCTATAACAACAGTAACGACAAAAATATATTTACGGTGTCTTAAATTATGTCAGTATGTATTACATTCCGTTGTTAGGCTGAAGTTCCAAAAATTTACCCAGAAGAAAAGTTATGACACAAAATACAAATATTCAAAATGGTGACTATCACTCACTCTTATGGTCGTTGAGGTGTTAAATTCCTGACATACTGAATATGAACAATTTTATATTGTGAATGATCGACATCTTTGGTACACTAAAAAACGAAAACTGTTTTATCTCAATCAAATATTTGGTTTTTAAAACAGCTGCGTTATTACTTATTGTAGCGACGTATCGTTGTAACCCAGTTTTAATATATTTACGAATTGTGGCGCTGTGGTTTATGTTGGCGATAACATGTGCCCATATTCTCCTACGTCGCGACGAGCTGTCATGGCGAGGTGTCGAGTTCCACTATAAGATCAGACAGCAGAATAACCCTCCTCTTTCACGCCCCTTGGGTGACTGATAAAAATGGACGGATTTTATATAAAAGAAAATAAGCAACCTAACCTTTAAGTTGAGCTTGCAAAGTTAAGTTGATTGTGTAGGGATTGCTTCAGTGCATTGTAGAAGGTAGTACATGGCACCCATGGCTCTTGGTTCTATTTATATAAGAAAATTTTAAAGGTTTCTTATGTATTTGGTGTACGTAACTCGCAAAAATAAAAAAAAATGTCACTTGATTCCTTGTACATAAACGCCGCCCAAATACAAGTGCGGTTCGTTATATTCCGACTCGACGCGCTCAGCAATGTGTCTGAAGAGTTAGGGGAACACGTACACGTCACATTAAATGTTTAAAAATAATATTACAAATTTGACGATTTTAATGAGCACTTGAACGTCCTTAATAATTCAGTAGGTCTATTCTTGTAAAGTATGTATTGCTGCGCAACTTGGCTGCTCCTTTTCGTCAACGCTTTATATGTTCGTGCAAATTATTTTAATATAATAGTATTTTTTTAATATCTATAATAGAAGCAAAAAATTTCAAATTTTAAGAAATTGATTTTAAATACAAATAAAATGTAATGGATTTTAAAACACGCTGAGCAGTATGTAGTTTCAGAGTGAAATTTTTTATTTCACAATTTTCATTGGTTTTTGTAGTGCCATGATGGGGAAAATTGGTTGAGCTATTTGTTTTGTAAGAGGAAAATGTACTGTGCTTCCAAGAAATACCAAGCACTATTTCATACAAATATAAAATTACTATTTCTCTCCACTTGGAAACCCTTTCACTTTTATATGATGATGTTCATGATTTTTATTATGTGAGCATTTAATGATAGTGTACAAAATTATTTTGACAATTTATTACTGTTTTATTAGTTTTTCTTTTTGAGACCTTGTAGTTTACGAGTCTCGACACATTTTTACTAAACAATTTCACTTAACTAGCTTTATGAAATATCGTAAGCTAGAGAAGAAAATTATTGTAACTAATATACTGTATTTAATTGTGTAACATTTTACAAAATTTGGAGTCCTTATGTTGACATTTATCGAAGGCTTACTTACTAAAGAGTGTACGTAGGATAATAAAAGTTGAAGCTTTAATGCTTTCTCAATCAAAATTCTGTCTTTTCCAAAAAAAAAAAACTCTCCAAAATTTACACAACAAGACATTAAAACTCGTTTGAATTTAGACCATAAATAACTGAAGAAGTGTTAAGTCCTCTGTTCTCGATATCGTGGGTTGGCGGGAACTTATACTCGGAAAGTTTATAACCTCTACACCGAGAAATTACAACCCATATTTTACAACGTGGTGCAATAAAAGTAAATTGTTCTGAGAGTAATGTAGATAATGAATTTTTCGTCGCCGTAGCAACTGTTTTTACAATGTGAAGTAAAATTCATCTAACAAGAACCAATTGACGTATCAAAACATTTGCAGACTTTACATTTTCGCTTTAGCGGAATTGTTTCTTGGACTTCTATCCTTACAATTCTTGTTTTCAGATGCAAGTTATTCTCCTTAGAAAGAATGAAAATTATATTGCCAAATAGTGTACGACCAAATTCGCTATGCCGTCGTATGTGTGTATGCATGTATGTATGAATAGTTTCCAAAGTACAAAACAAGTT
Source organism: Medauroidea extradentata (assembly GCA_003012365.1). NCBI lineage: Eukaryota > Metazoa > Arthropoda > Insecta > Phasmatodea > Phasmatidae > Medauroidea > Medauroidea extradentata. The sequence goes on along the minus strand of PNEQ01002577.1, from coordinate 37,812 downwards.
TTTTAAGTATATTTATATACATACACACACACACAAACAAACAAAAATTGTGTATCAAAACAACAGCCAGTCTCTGTAGCGTAGTCGGTTAGGCACCGGCTGACTGTGTAAGAAGTCCTGGGTTCGAATCCCAGCTCGGGAATTAATGTTGCGTTGTCCTTTCACCTCACTTCACCCTCATCGTTACTTAAGACCTCGTTGTTAAAGGGCCGTAAAAACCCTTTCACCTCAAAGATGGCGATCTTTTCTGATTTGCACTTTCTCAAATATATTTATATTTGATGGAAAGAAGAAAATACGTTTGATATAAACTGTTAAAACCATAGTAATTTTATCGCGAATAAAACTAACGTGTGGTAGGCTGTACTCATAAAATAATACAGTTCCTCTTCAGTACATGGGCAGTAAACTAATCTTTTAAACTCGTTTTATATACATTACATATAGTTATTTATGTAGAACCTGATATATAATATATTTAGCTATGTGAGGGTTTCGTAACTGCTACTTAAAGCAGCAGTTTAGTTTGCAATTTTTATACTAAAAATGTGGAACTGTGCAAGTGTATTATGAAAAATTCTTTTATAAACTTGTCCCTTCATTTTCCTTGCCCGTTTTATAAATATGAAGGTAGTAACAACTTTTGATGCAGTCACATTCTCTTTTAGTTCACAGTTTTATTTCTAGAAGGAACTTTTTTACAGCAGTTCTACTAGAGCAAATATTGGCGGACCCGTGCGTGTCCCACATAAAAAAAGAACTTCTTGAACTAACACACTGATTCCAAACTTGGTACACATCTAGCTTCCATGTCTCCCGGTCGCACACGATCAAACTTTTCCTTTCAACATGTCAGCCAAATTTCTGTTGTACGATGTCATTTCCGGTTCAGGAAAAGCGTTGGTAAAAAAAATTCATAACTTTATACGGTTGCCAAGCATGATTGTTAAACTCGCACACATATAACTTTTTCCAACAAACATGATTGTTTCAGTCGTACCGTTTTTTCATAGCTACATGATAATATCATTGTTACATTATTTGCGCGAGTGTAATGAAATACTTTGTCTTAATGAAACTAGTCAAGAAAAAGAAATTGTTATTGTAAGTAGAATTGTATGATAGTGTTATTTTCTATAGTTTGCGTCCTTATTGTTTTTTCGAATAAGAAGCAAGTCTTGACAATTTCTGAACCAGTCTTAGCTTCAACGATTTGCGAAGATCAATGTTTGTAACATAGAAAATAAACCAGATGCAATTTTTAATTTCGTTGTCATGAAATGCGTTTAAAATACGTATTCAGTTTGTCTTACGTCTTTTATAACTACACATTTGTGTATTTATTTGCCATGTTTATGAATACTTGGCAACCAAATTCCAAATAATTTTTGTTGTGAGTCATACAAATATTTTTAATACTTAAACAAATTCCTTGCGATTTTGTGCGCTAGTTCGGGAGGTATGTAGTATTAAATTAACAAATAGTTATCCAGCTGTAATATATTTTTAGTGAAAAATTTCTGAGTCATTTACGCGCTTCTTACTTGAGCCTAGGTAACATCGGAGAAGACGTGATTCTTACATAAATTCCGACATACTACACAGTTTCTTAAATTATTTGATGTCTTAAGGCGGCCGCCTACCCCACGCTTCAAATGCGTTGCAGCGTGTTCGTAAACAGGTTTTTTTTTCTACAAAAATATTCCACTTGCGCCCATTGTTACAACTTATGAAAAGAAAACTAACTTCAGAATAGGTCAGAACCTCATTGTTAAGACGCCACGCTCATTAGAAACACTGTTTCTGAACCCTTCAACATGGCTAAAAAAGGCCTTTTCAAACTTCCGTACTTCATCATGTACTAACCGGATGTATGTGAAACTCAGATTGCGACCTGCACTGAACTTGGTTGCAGACTTTCCACCAATAAAATTATTTGGTCACTGCTTAATGTCCCATAGTAAAACTGTTCGGCGGGAACATGCACGTTAGTTCAGCGCTTGGTTTGTTGAGGCGACGCGGCATTTGATGCGCGCTTCAAGATCGACCTTACAGCTCCGTCGCTTTTGATCCTCTCACACGCTGGTAGGAGGCGCCCTTAAGATTACAAACACAAAAATTCTCGTTTCCTTGTGGATACAAGGTAAAATTCGAAGAACATTTTAGTTCGTGTCACGTATGGAACTAGCATTTGACTAAATTTAAACACATCGTAAAAAACGCTGAGCCAGTATCAAACGAAGAACAATATTCAGTCTCATTCATGTGGAATCACTGTGTCGGCGTGAAGCCAATGAGCAGCTGCTGTCTTCTTAGAAGCACATATATTCTTGGAGGCTAGCCTTGGCAAATAAATATTTCTACCCTAGGCAGCAAATTATTCCTAGAAGCAAAATTGTAATTAATTGCCAAATTTTGACAATATATACCTCTTATTATGTCAGTTTAACTGCTTAAGGAGAATATTTTTATTTTAAACCCTGCTTACTGTTAGAAATAACTTTCAAAACGTTTATATTAAACTGCTTTAATATACAAGAAATTACTTTAGGCACTGCTGTACATTTTTGTCATTTAGAAAATGTATTTAACCCGTCAGTAATAACTTAAGTAATAATAAATTGTTCTCCAAGTGCGACGTTGGGTTTTATTAAAATTTGAATTTCTAAATTCTTTATTAAATGTATTTGTACATACCTTTTGGTGTTGTTCATAGCGTGGCTTCAACCCAGATGTCATAAAGAACATACTGGAATAAAACAATATTGGAAAATTATGTAGTTTCTTTTTAAACTAAGACAAATGAGCATTTTATAATACGATAAAATAGCACTACCACGTTGTCAACATATCTTATTGTACCTGTAACTCACATTACACGAATGTTTTAGAACTGAGACTTAAAATAGTACACTACCATACCTTTTAAGCTGCCGAACAACTCGTGTTTATTTACGTAAAAAAAATAAACAAGGACTTTATGACTGATTGCAGTTAAATAAGTGTTTTATTACAGACTGTCCGCATTTGTGCATTTTCAGTGTGTGAGCTTGCTTCAGTTAAAAGTTCAAATATACAGAAGTATTCAAACAAATTGAACAACATTTTCTTTCTCTCGCTCTCTCTTTCTTTCCCTCTTTCTCTCTTTCTCTCTCTCTCTCTCTCTCTATACATACACTTACATATGCATAACAACAGGCAGTTGCTATTTGATACTTATACATGCAAAGAAAATTAATTATCGGTTCCTTGACATTGTTTCCCTTCTTTGCAGTCACTTATTGCAAGAATAAATATCCTACCTTTTGATTACATAAGACTTTAATATAATTACGGAGTTATTCAAATGTAGAATGAAGCAGAAATTAAATCATCAGGTAGCCTCTTTAGACACGTTATCATAAGATACATTGTCAAACATTCGTTTTAGGTCCTGCTACGAAGGATTGCCGCTATTTTTTTTATGATTAAATGAAATAGTTTTAACATGTGTCATTGAAACACTATGTCATCAGAGAGAAACAAAAATGTAAGATGTGATAACATTCACAGAAACCGAATTAAGATTATAGCTGTAGTTAAAACACATAAATTGATAATACAAAATAAATCCGAAAAAAAAAATGTCAGGTTGTATATCTGAAAACCAAATATTTAGCGTTCTATAAATGAAAATTAACGATATACAGAACGCCCTAAAACACCACACGTAAGACAGTAAGAATAATTTAAAGACGGAAATGACATCAAGAACACAATGCTAGACAACACAACGATGACACTTAAGGTAACACAAGTTTAATTACACCTGAATGTTATAGTGACGATTCAAGTGCTGATATCTGCTCTCGTCTAAGACTTTCTGGGATTTATTATTTTATAATCCTGTAATTTGACACTATCTAATTTTAGTCCGTTACCCTGGATTATTTGTTTTCTGCTACAACACATTGCTGCAATGGCATTTGTTTATAATCTTTCACATAATGATTCACCAGATTGACGTTTCCTATTTGTTTATTTAGGTAGCCTATTTTCGGTTATGTCACAGAAGTATTGAATAATGTGTCTACCATAAATTACAGGGGCATTATCAAACCGTGCCTGAAGTGTGCCAAACCCAAGCAGCACATGAAGAAATTATGTTTGTGGTTGAGCTAAGACTTTTTGATTGCAAAGCGCTCTTAATCGAATATGACATCTCCCTCGTAGGGTACTACTCTAATGAGCTGGAATTCTATTTCTCCACTGAACAGTATTTCCTCACTGTCTCGCTCTTTGTAGTTGAGGGAGGCAGTAAACTTATATCTAATGCATTGTATTATTCATTTCATCTTAATTATGTCGTCCTATAATTTTTTTTTTTTTTTTTTTTTTTTCCGTATAGACTACCTGCAATTTTGTATGTTATCCTGATTTCATAGTTTGGGTCTTGCTACACTATGTCTAGACGTTGAGAATAGACGGAAACTGAAATTTAGTGCTTCGCAGTATACGTGCGTTTTCCTATTGTTTATACAGCAGATATTTTAATTCCCTGCAAGTAACAATATACATCATAATCTTTGAACTTTAACTTAGCTGCCTAGACCTTAAAAAAAAAAAAAAAAAAAAAAAAAAAAAAAAAAAAAAAAAAAAAAAAAAAAAAAAAAAAAAAAAAAAAAAAAAAAAAAAAAAAAAAAAAAAAAAAAAAAAAAAAAAAAAAAAAAAAAAAAAAAAAAAAAAAAAAAAAAAAAAAAAAAAAAAAAAAAAAGGTCTCTTATTAGAAAACTTATTTGTTGAGAAATGTTAAAAACCTTTCAACGTCCAGTTTATTTCTTCAGTTAATTTAAAAATCCGTCTGTCATATGTAAAATTTTAAATTTTAAAATAATATGAGAAAATAGTTGGTTGTGTTTGTGCTTTGATAATAGACTTCTAAATTGTTATACGGCAAATGTGTGTGACAAAACATTGCGCATACATAGAACTTTTAGTGATCACCATACTAGGCATAAAACATGATGGAATATTTTATATTACTTCTGCTAGTTATATCGTAATATCTAAATAAGAGTGCGTTTAAATAATTGTAGATATCAGCAAAAATACTTCGCGGTTTTGGTTTTAGAATAATCTGCAACAATTAGATTTTATTGTCATTATTTTTTAAAACATTTAAGATTTAATCTCGGTTATGAAAGACTGATACGACATATACAACGTTTGAACAAAAAGTCTAACGTTTCTTGTATGCTTTTTACATTTTGAACCTGCCGACAACGCGCGTGTATGAGACATGCAGCGGTGACCCTCTAATTTTATGACGTATTGTTCACGACTATACATTTTAAAATATTCTAGGCCAAAATTTTTTTTTACAAAGGATTACAATACACCCTTTTTTACGTAAAAATAAACTTTAGAGATGCATGCAGGATCTGAAATGGGTATAAACGAGTGTAAATTTCTTTAAATGTCATTCCTAAGCAGATATAAATTACGTACTCTCTTTAATTTTTTCACAATCTTCTATTCGCCGAAGCTCTGCACAGAGTACTACGGCCTACGTAGGCGGGTTCCTTAAGCGGTGATCATATAATTATTTTGAGGAAAGTATGTCATGAAACCACGTTCGTAGAAGTAAAGGTCTGGACACTCGCCTATCTACCAATGTATTTTCCTTGACCCCTTGTTGTTTGGCTGCAGTTCGCCAAGTTACCTAGAGTGTTGTACGTCTTTGGCGCTGCAATCAGGGCGGTCGGGCTCAAACTCCGCCCTTTTTTTTCCAGTGTTTACGTTATAAAGTAAATGAAGATTGCTGGAGTCATGCTTTAGGATTGTGAGCGAAGGAAGTATTTCATAAATTAATAAAAATTACGTTTTGATAAATAGTTTATCTTTATTAATGTAAACACTGTAAACAAGTGGGAGGGAAGTGTGCGGAGTTTGAGCCTGGCCGCCCTGATTGCAGAGCCAAAGACGCACAACACTCTTGGTAACGTGGCGAGCTGCAGCCAAACGACAAGGGGGTCAAGTTTCCAGGCCTGTTCTTCTATGGCCGTGTATAAAACCAAACAAACTCGTCTCTGTGTATGTTTTCCTTGGCGGTTCGTATTTTCTTATAGGCGGTTCACTTTAAAATGAGCATTTCCCAACACCTATAACAATCAAAAATGTATTTATTGGGGCTACAGAAGTAAATTTTTAAGAGTTGTGAAATATTTTCACAAGTTTTTAGTTACATGAAATTTCCATATTTAAAATAGTAAAGATGAAGGCATAATAGCGTACAGAAAATTCTGAGCTGTGCTCCGTTTATTTTACATACTGTTACAAGTTTGAGAGCACAAACTTTATATGTGGGCAATTCCCATGAGTTCTTTGGGATAGAGGTCTTATAATTACAAATAAAAGAGTTAAATTAAGTACTGGATTTAATAGCTCACAAAGCTACGAAATACACAAAACAGTAATCAACTAGAACTCTCACAACACAATTAGTTATGCACACAATTACTC
>PNEQ01002577.1:0-30311 GCA_003012365.1 Medauroidea extradentata | reverse complement strand
TATAGTGTTGGTGCAAAGTATCCTACTCACTGGGGTAACTTTGCACCAAATTATTTAAATCTGTTGGGCTTATCAGGTAATTCATTTTATGATAATTATTATATGGATCGCTTCATTAAGGACTAAAGAACGCAACGTAACTATTACAAATTTTTTTCCGACTTTGCTGAACAACTTATGAATTATTATGATGGAAAAATAGGAAATTTGGTGCAAAGTAACCCCGGTTTACGGTATTTTGTTATCAAAATGAATCAAAATATTTTTTACAAGCAAACGGTACATTATTTTTAAAAAATGCTCTGGCAAAATTGTGTACCGTACGACTGTGCACAGTCTACATTTTTTCAAAGCATTTGGTTAAAAAATCTTCGAGTTATTTGGAATTGTTTGAAATAAATTAAAGATCATGACCTTAAGTCGTAAATTGATAGGGTCTCCGCTGAATCTCTCATAGAAGAGAGTTGTCGGTGAAAAGAATTTTTAATTTTCCGCGACGCCCGACATGGCACTTATCTTAACTTGTTGAGTATTAAATTGTTACTCCTTTGCTGCATGTGTGTATATCTTATCAAATAACTAATATGATTACAATACAGAAACATCATTAGAAGTATTAGTCGACCAGTATCAACTGCCTTTTCGATGGCAGATTAACGAAAAAAGAATTCTACTGACAAAATGGCGGGAACTTGTCCTGCTTAAGGGCTTGTTACCGAGTTTTTTTTTTTTTTTTTTTTTTTTTTTAACACTGGTGACAATAACTCAAATATTTTTTAACCAAAAGCTTTGAAAAATTTCAGTCATTTTGCAGTCACACGATGCACAATACTGTGGATGCGTTTTTAAAAATAATGTATCATTCGTCAACAAAAAAATTTTGCTTCATTTTTGCTTTTTTTCACGACAAAAAAAAACGTGGTACTTCGAGTGATGAAATATAATAAAAAAAAAACATTTCATTACATTTCTACAAAAAAATTCAGCTACAAATTATAACATATACGTGTCAAAACTGTGGTGCAAAATTTTGATATAAGTATTAGGTAGTAATAAAAAATATTTTCGAAATCACTGCAAAACTCGGTAATAAGCCCTTAAGGTTACCGCCTAGGTGACGTATTTGGCGCGTTTGAAGCTTAGAAATGTGGAAGTGGTAAGAACGACACAACGCACACATCTCATCGCAGTCTAGCCTCTAGGCGCAATACTCACCTCTACGACACATTTAGTGGTAACTCTACCTTTCTATGGCGTCACATCAAAGATAAGTGTATATTGCAAACGCGTATACGTTTTAATAGTTTCTGCATCAGGATTTTCGTATTTAAAAAAGGACCAAAACATATTTTTGTGTGTATGTATTATACATACACACAGAAACGACCGCATAATAATACTACGAGAATCCTTGGCTAAATTGGAGAGAAAAGTGTTAGTAACAAAATGTTGTACGATTACATTTTACATGCAGAATGTGGCAACATAGCAGAGTAGTTAGTCCATTTTTGCGCGCCATATATATCTGATTTATATTACTTATTTTACCACTACCGTTCTGACCTGCATATAATGGGTCCAGGTTAAAATCCTGAGCAGTACAAACACGATTCCATGTTTACTTAACGCAACACACATGAAATAATACCTGGTCATGGAGCGCAAGAGAGGACTATCTCCATGCAGTGTTGCCACATTGCGCAAGTAAAATGTCGCCGTACAACATCTTGTCACTTTCATTTTCTTCTCTATTTTAGCCCAAGATCCGCGGGGTGTGCATATAATACGGCAGTATCTGGACATCATGTATATATACTTAATGCAGGTTCTAAAATAAGAGTATAAATGTGAAAACTATTTTTAAATGCTATTCCTAAGCAGACATCACTTACGTGCGCTGAGCAGTTTTCGGGTAAACGTGTTACGGCCGAAGCTCCGCACGCCGATAGTCGTGCAAGACGGCCACCTTAAGGATGTTCAAATTGGAAAAAATCATAACTTTATAATTGTGTTAAGTAGTCTTAGTTTTATAGGCTTTACTTGGGAGCACATTTTCCTAATACAAAAAAAATATTAGCTCAGACAATTTTCCCATAGTTTTATTTCAGAGTCAAAATTCGCATGTTTTTAGTTCTTACATCCCCCGAAAACCAACGCGCATAATGGAACGAAACAATTCACTGTGAAACAACATGCAACTGACTACGGCTTGAAGCATATAAAAACCCACTACAAAAAAAGTTTGTATTAAAAAAATTGTTAAAAGTAGCAAAAAAAAACACATTTTCAGAATTATTTCTAATGAGTTTTTATATGTGTCAAATTAAAGCCTATGACATGTAGTTTCACTGTGAGTTGTTTCGTTTCACTGTTTTCTTTGGTTTCCGGGGGCTTATAAAGTAAAATAATGCACATTTTGGCTTTGAAATGTCATAATGGAAAAACCTGTTTTTTTATTATTAGGAAGATGTATTCCAAATAGCGTCTACAAAACTGACACTATTTCGTACAAATATAAAATATTTATTTTTTCCTTAATCGACAGTACTCGAAGTCTTCCAAGGCAAAATGTATTTTAAATGGCTGAAAAGCAAGGGTCGGTATTTGAACTAAACCTCCGTGCCACAATATTGCTCAATGCCGACAAAGGAGGCTGGATGTATTGTGTGAGGGTCCGATCTTGAAGGGCTTCCCTTGTGCCGACACTTTATCCGCGATTCTCCAGCTCCAAGACCCCTCCCCCTATCTCTCCCTCTAAGTACACAGAGAGCCCGGACAATAGAAGATGTGTCCCGCTAAAGCCGGTGCTCGTCCCTGTGTTGTTGCAGTTGTCCGTGTCCAACGAGACGCTGGTCATGCTACGCAGAGTGGGCTTCAACTTGTCCGGCAGGTTCAGCTGCGAGGTGACGGTCGACGCTCCAACCTTCACGACCAAGACGGTCAGCGAGGCGCTCCTCGTCGTAGGTAAGCGCACGTCTTGCCTCACCTATTTTGTTAATATTCATTTTCGTTTAGTAAATTAAGGATGAGACAGATAACTGGCAATGTTTCTTTATAGAAATATTAGGTGCGTATTATTGGATGAAAATAGGTACAGTACTGGCAGTTATTTAGTGTTTAATGTTTGGTGAGAGAGAATTTTGTCATAAAATTTAAATTAGCTTAATTATTTCATAATTGCCATTTAATTTTTTGCGTACAGTGTTCGTGACAAAAAAATAAGTAAAGTAACTAGCTAATATTTTCTGCTAAATCTTGCCAATATTTTAATCAGAAAGGAATTAAGAAAAATTTATAATAATAAGTGACACGGACTCCATAATTTTGTATATGTATGAAACAGTGTTAGTTTTGTAGATGTTGCTTTAGAGTACATTATCCCATTACAAAAAAAAAAAAAATAGCTCAACCAGTTTTCCCGAAATGTCACTTCAAAAAAGAAATTGCACGTTTTCAGTTCTTATATGCCGCAAAAACCAAACAACATAAACAAATTACTAAAATTCACACTGAAAACAACATGCCATGGGCTATACTACTTGACATGTTTCAGTAATAAAATATTTTTGTCCTTAAAATAATTTCGAAAATTTGAATTTTTTTTTTTGCCTCTTTTACCGATTTGTTAGTACAAAACTATTTTGTAATGTATTTTGTAACATTTAAAGCAGCAGTAACCCGTGCCATGCAGTTTCAGTGCGAATTTTTTAATTGATTTATGTTTCGTGGCTTATAAGATCTAACATCGTGCAAATTTCTTTTTTGACGTGACATTTTGGGATAACTGGGTGAACTGATTTTTTTGTAAGAGAAAATTGTACTCACGAGTAACGTAGTTTCTAGTGTTTTGGCAGTTTTGTTTAAAATAGTTTTTTTGTGACATTTAAAAAAAAATTTTTTTGTTTTGATAAAAAAAATGCTAACCAGGATTTATTTAATTACTTAATTAACTAAAACTACAGTATTCCCTGCAATGGAAAAAATAGCCATCATGAAGAAGACGATTTTAAAAAATACTCCCAAACAAATGTTTGATATGTGCTCTCGTTTAGGTGTGAAAAATTAATATCGCTAAAAAAATGTATTAAAAAAGAGAGCAGCCTTAAGGCTGCTACACAATTGAAAACTTGAGCAATTAATTTTAAGATTTGACTTCACGATAGCTTACAATACTTGGCTAAGGTTAATTCTACTACAGGTTAGAAATAAAATGTGCTTTCTTATGGAAGAGTTTGGCATAAGGAAAATTTCTGCCGCTAGATGCGCTGCAATCACTAACGAACCTAATAAAATATGAAGCCGTAGTAAAATAATTTAATCTAGGCGTGGTAGAGAAAGAATTAATTCCTTTTAAAGTGAATAACAAACCAATTTTGGCTTTCAAATTATCAACTTCATCTAACTTAAAATTCACAAAAAGCTCTGTGATTATCAGTTTACGCCTCTTATCGATACTAGCACTCAAGTGGCAGAAATTTTCCCTGTGCCAAACTTTTGACATTGATCTTTCCGACCTGTATTAGAATTAACCTTAACTGGGCTTCGTATGGAGTCGTACACAATGTAGTCGCCAAAGCTAAAAGTCAAGCAGCCTTGACGTTACAATTCCGGTAAACTGAAAATTTAAAGTCAAAGACAAGATAGCAGTTCGCAATGAACAAGCTGATTGTGTACGTTATAGTGGAAAATGTTTATTACGATGTGTGGTTTTATTCTCCAGTGTTAGCATTTAATGGTACATGTGACAGGCGTGTTAAATGTACTCGAAAAACCTAGTTAATGGTGTGAGATAAGTATCCGTAAATTAACTTTTAAGTTTCTTCGATGGATGGCGTTTGTTTTGTCCTTAAAAATATTTAATCGAAAGAATTTTAATAATTAGGTTAATTTTTGGGATACGTGATATGTTTTTATGGCAAATATATGATTTATACCACAATATTTTCGTTTCAAAAACACTTTCTCTGTCGTTTTTCAACTTTCGTTACTGTTAAATTACGTTTCTATTGATAATTAACGAAATACCGAAAGTAACGGAAACTTAGTCGAATGTCAAAGTATTCAATTGCATATAAACCTTCAAGAGTGTTCAGTTGTTATATTATCTTAATTTTTAACTTTAATGCTATAGTTTTAGTTTATAGAAGGTACTTGTGAGTACAGTTGCCTCTTACGAAACAGTTTTAACTCGCATAATCTCCTCATAACGGTGCGTCAGAGTTAAAATTCGCATGTTACGCTGCCATTTGCAAATAGTGAAAACCAATAGGCGTACTCAAATGAAATAATTCACAGTAAAATAACATGCCATGGGCTACGTAAACTAACATTGTTGTTCACTCTGAGTTGTTCTAATATTATTCCTGCGTTACGTAGCCCGTGGCGTGTTATTTCACTGTGAACTGGCAAGATAAAATATAATCGCTCAGCTTACTAATTATTTCACAGTTTGTTCAGTTTACTGTTAAAAATCTGCAACAGATTTCGTTGTACCATCCTTGCAGGGTGTAATTTAGCCTATGGACGAAGACTAGCTAGGCGCGTCCCCAAATACTTTTCCGATTTACAATGTGTTGACTATTTTACCTGCATTTACATGAAACACATACAGATAATTGAAATATTTGAATACAGTAAATAAAAATTAAATTTTAATATACTACACAGGACGGAAACAACCCATATTGTTTACCATAGCGTAATGTATTCTTACTGACTGAAGCACGTCTCAAATTAAAAGTGTGCGAAATTAATAAAAAAAATAAAGTTCTTAAATGTAAATATTAAAAAGTTCATGTTTTTTCAACAAACTCGCGTTACAACACACCAAGCACCTCTGGACAACTCTCCTGTCTGCTTCTTGTATTGAGACGGTATTGGAAAGCTTTGTATATTATTTAATAACTACATTTATATGACGCGTGTGTGTGTGTGTGTGTGAGAGAGAGAGAGAGAGAGAGAGTGAGAGAGAAAGCTGTCTTCATCTATCTTTGAAAGCTCGAAAACTGTGTGTTTTATACCTGTGACGTGTTTCGAAAAACATTTTTAGCCACTATCTTACATGTGCTTTACTTTTCAAGATAGGTGTATTAAAAAAAATGCAGTTTTTAAAAAGAAAAAGAAATTTTACGTTGGCGGGCCTATTAAGTTTGTCATCCCTTTATTTATATTCGTGTCATAAACTGCCTAATTTTTATAATCAAGTTAGTTATTAGTATGGGTAAGTTTCAGAAAACAGTAAAATTTTTATTTACGATTTGTTCATATGCAGGAAATGTAAGGAGTAAAAAAATGTTACATGACGAAGATAATCAGATTTAACGTCGCTATGCTGAGCTGTATTCGTTACAAACGTAAATAAAGCAATTATTTTAACTGCCTGGCAGATTTACGTATAGGAGTTACAGCTTTCAAGCATCCTCTGATGGTCGTTTTAATTTCTGCCGCTTGATCTGTAAACACGAACACCGATCCTCTTGACAAGTGCTCGATGTGAGAGTCGATACGCCCGACAACATTGCCTGTGTGTCATATCGAGGCGTACAAAAGCAAAGAGCTCGGCGGTCGAGTTGTTTCTGGTGTGGAATAATTTGCAGAGCATCATGAATATTTGTTTCCAAATACTGCTCCCAACCATATCCCCCGCCGCCAAATTTATGCAAGCCGCATCTCCAATGTTGACGTCAATGTGGGTATTCTATATGCAGCTGTGGTGGATTCTCGGTACATTACATTTGTGAAATACACTTTTAGTATGCAGCTGTGGCGAAATCTTATTTATTATTTTCAGCAGCGACAGCTTTTAATCAAAACTGTAATTATGGTAAGCAAATCGACATAATATACATAAATCTTAATTAACAATAAACTCTGGATAGTTAAACATAAAAATTTACATAATTTTAAGTTGCCGTATTTATACTTGGAGTGGTAAATACAATTTAATGCAATATTACGGACTAAATTAATTATTAATTGCAAAGTAATAAGAATTATCAATCTTGCTCACTTAAGAAATTAATTCATGTTGTTTTAAATACTGTCGGTAGTTTCCAATCCGTAAAACCCCGATTTTAGTTGGGTTTAAATAATTTGTTTGTTAAACAACATACAAATACAAAATCTCATTATTTAAATGTGAGAAATTTTCGATCCCTTCAGGTTTGTATAGGAGCTTTTAGCTTTTGTAAGCTAAAAGAAATGTTAACCGTACAACTTTCATTGCAACGGAACCCATTTTGTGCTAATATTTCCATAAACAGCATTTCAATTAATGTTTTATATTTCAAAGTAAGTAAATATTTTGCTCTGTGAGTTTAACTCAAGAAATGCACCTGTTTAAGAAACAAATGACGACTGGAAAACTGTTTGTGTACCAATAAGAAAGAAGCATGGCATCGAATCGTAGATTTTCTTACGTTGATATAGAAGTCGTTGGAAGAACAATCATTATTTACCTTTCCGCGGGGCTGCAGTTTACGCACTGGCTAGAGTGCTCGCCTCCTACCAATTTGATCCGGGTTCGATTCCTGGTGGTTTTGGTCCCAGACTTTTCGCACGTAAGAAGAGTGGAGGACTCTCCTACTGGGGGGGGGGGGCAGGCTTTCTCGGTGTACTCCAGTTTCCACCTCATTGCACAGTCCCTCGATTCTCCATCGTAGTGCCTCATTTCACGTCCTCCATCCAAGGTCGCAGACGCCCATGAGCACTAAGTCAGAAGGCTGTTTTCGGGGCGTTGTGCCTTTATACGCTATTTTTTTTATTTGTTTGCCTTCGCATGCATATGTTTACTAAAATAAGGGGGTTCAACGAGAACTGTGTGAAACCGTATAAAAACATGTAAATTCTGATATTTTATTAAGTTGTAAATTAGTTGATTGTTGCTTGTAGATTTAAACTTGTGAAGTTTATATCAATTTTAAAAAACGCGTTAAAGTATATTCCATAATGGGATTTTATTGTATCATGGCTTATTCAGCGTAATTCGTTGTGACAGTACAATTTATCATGTTTAAAAGCTTGGCATAATATTTTACAAAATTCAGAATAACTTTAGTTGCAAATTTTGTTTTGCGAAATGGGCTGTACCCAAAATGTTAGGTGTTCTGCTCAAAAGGTGGAAACGTTCATTCTGCGTTTTTTTACAGGACAAGAAGTGTATACATGTACTTATTTATGATGTTTTTAAGGACAAGTGTATTGATAGTAATATTGCTATAAAATAACGGAGCTCTAATATACATGTGTATTGTTAGCAGTGTTGCCATCTGGAGAACACACAAAAGCTGGCATTCTATATTGACTTACAATACACTTACAAAATTATCATGTTTTCAGTTGTTACACATTTATTCTGATATAACTTTGTACCAGGTAAAAAAATATTTGCATTTAGTATCAATACTCTAGCAAAATAGGGCAACACTTGTTGCAAGGCTGTTTGGGGAAGCTTTCTATTTAAGGGTAGTCTACATGTGCAACTACATCAATGTTTTAATACTTGTAGTGCTGCAGTGTTATGCTATGTGATATCAGCCTCCGTAGTGTAGTCAGTAGCATGCCAGCCTACGGTTCCAGAGGTCCTGGGTTCGAATCCAAACATAGGTATGGACGTTTGTGTCGTTTACTTAGGTGCAGATAGCTTATAAACCGTCTCCCTTATCAAGCCTAACGACATAAAACCAGGGGACTTAAATAAACCCTCTAAAATAAAATTGAATCAGAAAATGTTGCGACTTCAGCGACTAGGGATGAGGACATTTCTGTACGTTAGAATCAAATATCCTGTGCATGCTCAAGGCCTGTCTATTCGTTCATTGTCTGTTGTTCCACTGAGTAGCAGCTAGTGGTCAAATGGTCGGGACTTGAGTATGCATAGGATATTTGATTCTAACATGAAGGTAATTGAATTCGCGAAATTTACCCATCTCTATCAATGACTGATTTACCTTGACATTTTACTAGTTACATGGAAGAAGCTGGAATAAATTGCATGTTAGTCCTAGTCACACAATTTCGTGTCATAACTTGAGGAATGTATCTCGTCATGTGAATTGCCATGGTCCATGGCGGATGAATCGTTTCAAATAAGAGTCTTCCACGTGCTGAACGAACAGCCGACTGGACTCCACAGTCCTGTGTACAATCTCTCCTCGGCTACTTGTACATTGGCTGCTGATTTATCAAGAGGACATTTTTACTCGTGAATGGTAGCCGTGAGTGTTTGCAGGAGTTCCAAGTCTTAAGGTGGCTGTCTGACCAAGCTGCCGAGCGCTGTGCGGAACTACGGCCGTTATAAGTTTATACGAAAACTGCTCAGTTTGCGTAACCAACGTCTGCTTAGGAATAACATTCAAGGAAGGATACGCGTTGTTGTATTTCTTACCTGCTTCTTATAGGAGGTCTCGTACATTTAAATTTATTCCCCCGTGCCGATGATGGCGATGAGTAAGTGGTTGAAGAATGGGTAATGCCAATAGTTGGCTAAACCCTTTTGTTTCATTCACTACACCTTGGAATCTTCGATGCCTGTATCAGCACAATCTGCTGAATGAGCCCAAAGCCAACTCTAATGAAGACTTGCCTACGTCTCTCACAGATGTCTCGTGCTGTGAACACCTGTGACGGACCTCTAGCCTGGCGAGGGCCGCGGTGGCCGAGGGGTCAGACCTCTCTCCTCCCACCAAGGCGATCCGGGTTCGGTTCTCGGCGGGGTCGGTCCCCGGATTTTCGCACGTGGGAATCGTGACGGACGATGACGCTAGTCGGCGGGTTTTCTCGGGATCTCCCGTTTCCCCCGACCATTCATTCCGGCGCTGCTCCATACTCGCATCATATCACCCCTCACCATCACTAAAGACCTCGAAATCTCTCTCTCTCTCTCTCTCTCTCTAGCCTGGCTGTGTCCTCCTGGACACCGGAGCTGACTGCCCCTCGACGTCGTTCTCGACCCTCTAGCCCGATGTCGGCGAAGCCCAGCGGAGACGCTCAGCACCTCGTCAGTCCGTGCAGCTCACACACCCTTGCGCTGCATTTTCGCAAGCATTTATAGTCGGGGCCCGAGATATTGTTAAAAAATTCTACCCGTAGCTTATCCCGTCCTTGACTGCGCTTGTTACTCTAGTAACAACGTGCGTACACACATTTCAGATCCTCAAAATGTATCTCTAAAGTTTATTTTCACGCTGCTGAAAATTGCGATTAATGTCCTTTTTAGGTATAACAATCTTGGCACATAATTATTTTAAAAGGGTACATTCGTATACAATACAAGTTTATATTATTTAACTAGCGAATCGGGTAGCACTAATTATCTATAGCAAAGAATTTAAGTCTATACATTGACATGCCGCACATTTCCAAGTATCGATCATACTTAATTAATTAATTATTAATTATTATTAATTAATTTGTAGGGAAAATATAACACAAATTTGGCAAATAAAAAATAAAAAAAGTCTGTTGAACTGATCGCTACCAAACTTCACAGACTCACCCGCTGGGCTAATCTGAAGATTGCCAGAAAATTGTATAGAAATCACTCCAGTCGTTTTGGATTCCGTAGGGAACATGCATTCACACAGATTTTTATGAATGGAGATATTACGTCATAAAATAATAGGGCCATTACCAAAGACGTTATAAAAGAACTAGACTGTTACGCTGCTCTTTTGTTACATGAGCAAATTGAACGCTGACATATTGCAGGCGAAGATAGGGAATCGTGTACTTTAGCAGGGGTGGGGGGACACTATTTTTTTTTCAACAAAAATACTTTGGTATAGGACATAGCATGTTACAGCTTGCCATATGGCGCCTTTCAATTTGGCAACACATAGAGATGTAGGCCGTCAGCATTGGTCTTGCACTCCTTGGTCATTACTGAATGTTTCATAGAGGCAATTAGTCTGTGAGAAGACTGCACGCCAGTTGAATGACTTACGCTTTAGAGGCTAGTTAGAGGCGTGATGCATGTAGTGTGTAGTCCTTACCGCTTCCTCACTTCCAGGCCCAAAATCCGTGCACCCAGACGGTGACCTTAAGGCGCCCGCCTACCCCACGCTTCAAATGTGTTGCAGCGTGTTTGTAAACAGGTTTTTTCTACGAAAATATTCTACATGTGCCCATTGTGCCAACGTACGAAAAGAAAACAAAGTTCAGACAAGGTCATAAGCTCATTGTTAAGACGCCACGCTCATTAAAAACACTGTTTCTAAGCCCTCCGACATGGCTAAAAACGGACTTTCCAGGCTTCCGTACTTCAAAATGTACTAACCGGATGTACGTGAAACTCAGATTGCGACCTGCACTGAACTTAGTTGCAGACTTTCCACCAATAAAATTATATGGTCACCGCTTAGTGTCCCATAGTAAAAACCGTTATGCGGGAACCTTGCACGCCAGTTCAGCGCTTGGCTCGTTGAGGCGACGCGGCATTTGATGCGCGCTTCAAGGGCGACCTTACTGCTCCGTCGCTTTTGAGCCTCTCACGCGCCGGTAGGCGGCGCTCTTATCTTGAAATTGCCGGTTCCCTGTTCGTCTACCGTAGGCGTTATGCGTAACGTAAGGGAAAGCCGATTGTGCATGATTGGAGTGTCCTAGTGAGTAAGGCAGGGTAGCCAACCGTACGGAAATTTCCGTACATGTACGGAATTTTAATGATTTAATTTGGCATGTACGGAAATTTTTTAACTGCACGGTCCGTACGCTAATAGTAGGGAATTTTTGCTATACGTACGGAAATTTTAATGATGCAAATTTCTCAGTGTAGAATTTCGGTACACTGTCGAATGTTGTAATGCGTGACCATTTCTCAAATTTTTATAAAGTTTCCTTTTCTAATGTGAAATGATGGTGCGTGTGTGCTTGTGGTAAAACGAAGAGAACAGTTATTTTATTATTAGCACAAGTTGTTGGCCATTGAAACCACGTGATCAAAATAAAAAATCGTGTTTGTTTATATGTTCATACAATCATTGAGGTGGCCTTCGAACGTAGCTACCGTAACCATTCACTAGATCTACACTAACTGGTACAAAATTTAATATCCAGACACTGTGTACAGAAAATGTTGTCTTCATGTACTTTATTTGGTTTTGTGTTAAAATATTTTGCATTTTGATTTAAAGGGAGTCGTACCTTTGTGAGTAAACCTGTAGTAAGAACTATGATTTTAGAAGAAGTACATCTGTAGTTCATCACAAATTAATTTGTATTTTAATAACTTTCAAAGGGGATAAACACCGGCATGTAATACGTGACATTAAAAATATATTTTTAAATTAATCTTACGTACTTTTAAAACTGTACGGAAATTTGTTGTGTTGGTACGGAAATTTTTTCATCTGGGTAAGGAAATTTGAAACCGAGTTGTTGGCAACACTGGAGTAAGGTCCATCAGCAGCAATGTAGTACTCTGTTGTTGCAGCCGTGCCTGAGGGTCCGCCGGTGCTGTACACGGACAAGGACCGCTACGACGTGGGCGACGTCCTGCACGCCAACTGCACGTCACCGCCGTCCAAGCCAGCTGCCAGCATCACCTTCCTTCTCAACGACATACCGGTGAGTCTCGCTTCCTCCTGTAAACCAGCTCTTATTGATTCAATCTTCTGATATTAGAGTACCTTGGCCGAAACTGAGGCAACTCGTAATTGTCTCAACTGCCTGAATTATTAGTACGTTTCTCTAAACGAAATCAACCCTGAATTGACTTAGTTCCAGTTTTTGCACTATCATAATAAAGTAAACAAAGCGAATAACTGTGAATTTATTTCCGCGTAACTCAGTTACTCATTTATTTCAAACTATTGCCAATAACGCAAATATTTTTTAACCAAATGCTTTGAAAAAATTTGAGACTGTTTACAGTCATACGATACACAATTCCGCCAGAGCGTTTCAGTAATTAATGTACCTTTTGCTAAAAAAGAAAAAAAATATTTAGCTTGATTTTGGCTTATTTTGACAACAAAATATGTTCTGTTCGAGGGGCAAAAATCTAAAAATCCGTTTGGCGTATTGCACCAGAAATATTCAGATACACACGATGACATATAAGTGTTAAAACTGCTAGAATGAAATTTGGATATGTATTAATTTGCGTTAAAAAATGAAAAAAAAAAAAAAAAAAACTAAAGAGCGAGGCCTTAAATCATGATAGAAACATAATCGTGACGTTGCTAGTAAGACAGTAAAGAAGTAAAAATAAAAATATATTTACGTTACTACGTAACTGTAGAAATTCAGATTGGAAAACACGTTCTTGGAGGTCTCCATTTCCCACACAAAAAAAAAAAGTGCAGAAGTAATTTCAAAGTTTATTTTTGTGAAGCATTCTCCTGTTACCCTCACCACGGCCCAGCACGAATCCGAGAAATCTAAAAAAAGAAGGGAGGAATGGGAAATGCCTTTCAGTTGTAAATAATTTATCTCGCTGAGAAGCTGGCACTCGAGAACTACGGTGGCAAACACGCACATTCATCTGTATGTTTACGTGTGTTCGGCAGGCGAATGACTCTCGAGTCGCCGAATATGTTCGTAGCTCGGGCTTTAGCATCTATCTGCGTCGAATACTTCCACGACCGTCGATGTACCTCTTCTTCCGTCGACGTCGTCTTGTCGTCCCTCGATTCGCTCTTGTGTTGGAGTACGAGGGTAGATGGAGGGGTGGAGGACATGATTCCCACTCTCCCGGTCTTATTTTTTTTTTCCCCGCCTTCCAATTTCTGCCCACTTCGACTGTATCTCAATATTCGTCCCAGCCCTTATTCTCGATGCTCTTGTCGTCGAGTTTCGCTTTTATTGCCTTTCCCTCCGCCCGTACAAAAGAAAATAGCCCTCCTTTGTTTCTGCAAGGCCTGGGTATCACGATGTCGAGGGGTTTGCTCGCAGTTTAAGCGAACAAAGTGATCTTTATACCTTTATCCTCGCTTGCAACATATAGCTGGTGGAACGTACAAGGTCGGAGGTCGCAAGCCTCGAGGGTAAATCTTGTTTGATTGGAGATTTTTCTTGTATCCCCCTACCCCCCCCCCCCTAGCGTACGTGGATTACCGACTGCCGCTTTGGTTGCATTGGCGCCCACGTTAAGAAATAATCGTGTGTGGCACACAATAAAAAAACACTTACGTTGTCACAACAGTTTTTTATATGATCTACTGCAAAGTAACTTTGCCGCAAAGGAATATTGTATTGGGATAGAAATCTTGCCTTAGATCAAAAGAAATGTGGAAAACTATTGCTTGGCGTCACATTTGGTCTCAAAACAAGTTTTATTTGAAAGTAATATAAGTTTCTTTGTAGCAAAGATAAAACAGTTTTGAACATAAACCTGGTATTTAAATACCACAACTGCCTTCACCATGAAGTTTTCAAATAAATTATCTTAATATAACACATTTTTTGTTATAATTACTGTAACTTTTAAACAAAAATTTTCTTTGCGGCATAATTACTTTGCAATGGTTTGCATTTAAACAAATATTTCGTTGTGGCTACGAAACTATTTTTACTGTGCGGCGCTTGAAGACTTGCGGATGTTTAAAGTTGACAAGAAATAATATAACGATGTAAAGTGGAGTGAATGAAAAATAATGGACAGCGTTTAACATCGAGGTCTTTAGCTCTGATGAAGGGTGATATGAGGTGAATCTGGAGCAGCGCCGAAAGGAAACAAAGGAGGAAACGGGATATCCCCGAGAAAACCTGTCGACAAACGGCATTGTCTGGCAGTTACTTTTGCTCAGAATCAGCATTCAAAGAATTTGACACACGAGTATATCCCGTTTCAAGCCCTCCGTGTATCCATAAAGTATGACGCTGCCGAAAATAGAGAAAACAGGTGTTATGCGGCATTTTTAAGGCATGGAAAACTTGACGCAGAATCTCTTAAACGGCATAGGCTTGTACAATACACTTTTATGTTTAATATTACGCCATACGTAGATAGGATGAATGTTTCATAGTTGCGAATTGTCGGCGATAAGACTGCACGCAAGTTAAGTGACTTGCTCTTAGAGGCTAGGATAAGGAATGATGTGCATATTTCGTCGTCCTAGTCACTTCTGTTGTTCTAGGCCTCTAACTCTCAAAATACGTTCAAACCAGGCGGAACCTCAATAAAAACATGTAGTCTTGAAGTGGCGCTCTGGTGTGCTATTCAAGAATAATGTTGGTGCAGTGTCTTCGTAGTGTTTGTTATCTATGGGACTGAAAGCGGAGATCCTGTATTTCACTTGTTGAAATTATGACACAAAGTCAAATGAATGCTTCTGTGTTGCTGTTTTACGAATCAGGTTTTTTTTTTTTTCCGTCAGAGAGTCAGTTTGGTGAAGTCTGTTTATCGATTTTGGAACCATTTTGGGAGTTCCCAAGTTTTCAAAAGAACTGTTGTACTTTTAAAACCATAACTAGGAGTATTGTTTAGGCTCATGGCCTTAAGACATAGTGGTAAATCGCGTGTTTGTTTTGCGACAGCTATAAAATATTTTGTGGTTATTCACCCTGCAAAAGTGTATTTGTGTTCACTACAAACACATTTTGTTGTCGCTGCTAAAATATTGTGGTCACCAATAATGGTTTTGTGTTTGTGAGAAATATTTTTTTTGCAGTGAATACTTCCTACATTTTTTTAGCGTCTTGCTCTTTGTATGATAGAAACAGTGTTACGTGGCACGGAGTAGATGTTAACAGACAAAGTACTGGCGTTCAGTCGTAAGGAACCAGAATTATTAGAGAGGATGATTTATGGCGGGAAAACTTGACCGCTTGCTGGGTTTCAACGCACGTTCAGTTTACCAGAAGATGACTGGCTTTCGCTTTTGTGTGGAGCTGTTGCCCTATTTGACTGATGCAATAAGAATCCCGCCATTGTAATATTTGATGCATGTCTGGTGAAGCTCATTATTTAGTAATGGCAATGGATTTTTATTTTATGTTCTACGTCTAGTTACATTCAGAAAGGCTTCAGTAAACTGAGAGAATGAATTATTTACTCCAGCTGACTTTACTAGGGCTTTCGTGATTCCAGCATCCACTGCAGTGTCGCTGCGTTTTCGAGCAAAGCATAACGGAAGCAATGAGGGCTTTTGAGCTCGCAAAATAAACGTTTTATGATACGAGTCGGAGGAGTGAAAAGTGTGTCGGCGGCTAATATCGGAATGGCGAATGGTGCGCGGGCCCGGTGATGAAAGCCGAGGACATTGTCCAGGTCGGTTGAATGGCGCGGCGCGGATTCAGCAGCCCTGCGATATTGTCAGAGCCCACGGCGGTTAGGAATTCCAGCCCTAGTCCTCATCTGACGAGCTGGATACGTGCATTGTCCACTCGCACAACGAGCGTTACTGGCGCCCGTTTCATTCGGCGCGGCGTAGCGTTCCGGCGCGCTGGGAAATTGAAATTCCGACAAGAACTCGTACGTAAAAAAAATAGAAAGCGTGTAGGAGTAATGAAAATGTACATGTTGCCTGTGACCTAGTGAAGGGTTAAAACCACACAGACGCCAGAGTTGTCTGAACTGGATGTTTTGATGTAGACAGGGTCGAATTCAGGAGGGAGTCCAGCCCACTTTATTTTACCTTTCATGTATAGTTTATCTGTAAAATATTACAACATTTTTTAAAGTCGTGAATTATATTTTTTGTTTAGATGATGTCTTAAATACCACCAATTTGCACATTAAAACTAAATTTTTCAGGGGGAGGGCCCCGGGTCCTCCATCTTCAACTCGGGATGTGGACATAGTTACTTTTTCGGACCCACACCCCAAAAATAGCTACAGTTGTAGCCGCCACTGGATATAGGCCATTGTTGCAATATTGCCTGGCAAGCCGGACACCAAGACGTCCGAGCGGCAATCAGGTCAGCGTTGGGAAACCACGGAAGACGCAACTCACCTCACCCCCCCCCCCCCTCGTAGTTGCACAATATCGAGGACAAGCACGCCGATATATAGCACTGTTACCAAATAAACGGGGTCTGTCTGTCGTCGGTCTGTCGTCCACCAGCACTCATCAGATCAACAACAGTCAAGTTCTCCGCCGGGGCTCGGGGTCGAGTCCCGGCGAGTGCGTGCTCGTCCGTCGATGCCGTCTCGTCATCAATCTAGCTTCGGTAAGGTCGTCAGATCTAGTTATGTGGCAGCAACTCTCAACTTTACATAATAATTTAGTAATCAGTAGAGATGATGGTATATCGCGAAAATGTTTTGTGCCAACATACCCTTGAAAACGCTATAGTTTCGTGCCAGAACGTAGCTCTCTGCCGTCCAATAACAGGCATAAAGTATTACATCATCAGGATTATTATTGGCTCAGTCATATAGGGTAACAGGTTCACGTACAAGCGAAAACCAGTTATCTGTTGGTAAGCTGAACGTACGTTGAAATCTAGCAAACAGTCAAGTTTTCCCGCGATAAACCATCATCTCTAGTAATCAGTAATATTGCACTTCCCTCCTAAATAAATAGAACACATTGTAAATGTCTTTGTATTCAGAGTACCTGCCATTGTAGTATAGTAAATGCCCGTTTAACAATAACTGTCTTAGTCATTTAGCCCTAAATAACATCTAAATAATCCCACAGTGTAGCTACCATTTGAGTGAAACCCCCCAAACTAATAATAACTTATGAACCCCCAATATGATAACGACTTACAAAATGTTCATTTTGTAACGCTATGGATAGCACCACAATTTTGTGGCGAAAAGATTTTCTGCAACGTTTTGTTTCAAAGCCTTATGTGCACATCTGCAGCTCTGCTTCGTGGTCAGTGATTGGATGTTTATAACTCTCACTTGTCTTGCGGTTCTATTGGCAAATCTGATTGGTGCTGTGTTATCAGACACGTGTCTGAACAAATACGCGCTGGCAATAACTTTGAAGCAGGGGCCACCGATGTAGGCATGAGACATTGAAACAAAATGTTTCAGAAATCTGCTTGTGGCACTCTTGGCTGTAGCTGTGGAACGGGTTGCCAAAATTACTAGCAACTTGACGTTATGGACCCGAGTAATTTGACAGAAACTCGGCAACGTTACGTCGTGTGTTGAGAATTGCTAGTGTTTTTTGTAGGCTGCAGTCTTACATATGATTGCATATCGCGGGAAAACTTCTCTGTTGCTGGGTGTTAACGCACATTCAGCTTACGGAAAAGTTACTGTCTTTCGCCTGTACGTTTATCTGTTACCCTATTTGACTGAACCAATTAGAATCTCTATATTTTAATATTTGATGCCTATTTGGTCTGAAGACAGCTACGTTGTGTCAGATTATATCACCCAATTATCAGGGGCCCTTGTTTTTCGCGAAAATAATTTTGCCTCACTTTGTTTCCGTGCCTTACGTGCACATATGCAGTTCTGAATCGTGGCCAGCGATTGGATATTTTAACTGTCACGAGCCTTGAGATTCTACCGGCAAATCACAGTCGTGTGGTGTTGCAGGGAATTATTTGTAATTGGCTCAGTCAAATGAGATATTTGTAATTGGCTCAGTCAAATGAGATACGGCTCTTCACACAGGCACGATGCCAATAACCATGAAGCATAATTGCAGATGTGCACATAAGACACTGAAACAAACTGGGGCTAAATTCTTTTCGCGATAAAACAGGGCCCCTACCAATCATACATGTCACAAGAAACTACAGTGTTTTGAAGGGTATGTTAGCACAAGACATTTTCACGATATCATCATCTCTAATGTAGCCTACATTGTGCTGATGAGTAGACCACCGGAAATTTCGCGGGTCCAACGACTTATCAACCTGATTCCATACTCATGTATCTACTATATCCTCGGCTACCTGATAATTGGCTGATGTTTCAACGGGTGACCAGTTGTACATTGGAATAAGTATCATCATACAGACTTGCTACTGGAAAAGCGTTCTCAAGGAAGAATGTTATAATTATCGACCCAAATATGATAGTAGCTTGCGTGTGCAGGAGTTCGAAATATGATTTCTTTACAAGTGGATTCACGAAATTTCCGGGTCATTACTGTTGATTTTTTTTTTTTTTTTGTGTTAACTAAATTGTGATGTCACCGGTGTTCCGATGTTGGGATGTTGCCAGGAATAAATGAGTGTGCGCTTTCCAGGCTTCAATATAATATGTGAAATTGTGATGTGACGTTCTTTAGTCCACAGCCTGCTGGGCCATTAATAACTCTGGTGCGCCGGTACTTAATATTTGTGATTCGTTTTTAAACAACTACATTTAAACCGCCTTCCAATCATGCAAGACACGGGCCGCTAACACTGTTTTACAAAATATTCTAGCGATTTTCCGCTGTCTCTAACAATGGCAGTGAAAGATCTACTGGCTGCTGAACCTTCTGTTGCCACTCACTAATAAAGTGACATCAGCAGAAAGGAATGTCAGTGGCTGTATTCAACTAGCACACAGCCCTGTACAGTTCTCAATAACTGTAGCCATGACTGGCAACAACCTACTTGCCGCGCAGTATATTGAATTCTCAATTATAACCTTTGTGTGCACAAGCAAACTGATGAGATTTTAAGTTGTGCCATACGATATTTCTATAAACTACTTACATCTCAGAGCAGTTCTAAGTGATTATTATTGGTCTCGATACAGAAATGACAACGAAGCAAGAAGTTTTTCAGTACTTCAAGCGCACACGTTCCTCATATGTGTTATATTTTGAAGTCATTGTGCTGTCTAAAATATGCATTTCTTAAAAAATCATCGAATACTACATTTAATGTCCTCTATCTTCTGTACAATTCTGACCCTTGTAGACAACCTGTACGGTCTGTGCGAAGGAGTACCACTGGTACATGTGTTCGTATAAGCTGTAAAACTGTAAAATGTACAATTCTTATGGTCTTGCCAAATGTTTCTGTGCAACTCAGTACAACTTTCTGCCAAGGATAATAGCATTTTTTTCTTCAAATCTCGCAAGTCATTTCCAGGTATCAAGTTTAGATGTGTTCTACGTAGAGCCACGAATTCTTCGCTTTAATATTTGTTCACCATTTAGTTTTAATGCCTTGCGTGCAATAGCCAGCTGTGCTTCATGGTTATTGGCAGCGTGTCTTTGTTCAGACACGTCTGTCATGTGACTGCACCAATCAGAGTAAGACAATTAATTGTGGTACCACACGTCTGTGATATGCCAGAAGAAACCCCAAGACAAATGAGATTTAAAACATCGAATCACTGACCATGCTGCAGAGCTGCAGATAAAACATTGAAACCAACTGATGCATTCATCTTTTCGCCATGAAATCGTGGCTGTAGTTCTAAGGCAAGCTATGACCATTCAAAACTCTTTGAGTTGTCTTGTTTATTGATTAGAACAGACAGGTACTCTCTCCAGCAAGCCCTCCGTACCGAAGATTTCCGAAGTGATCGGCGTACAGAGCTGCAACTTATGCAACGAAAATTGATTGTTCTAATGAAATAACGCATTGAAAATATTGTTCTGCACTAACGCATGTAATCAGCAAATAGTTGTTTATATTTATTATTTTTTATTTACATGTAATAACAAACATTTATGCAATGAAAATGGCAATTGACTAGGCTAGCAACGTTGGTCAAAACTGTGTTCAATTTCGTGTTACGATATTGGAGGCTTTTTAGCGCTGATTTCTGCCAACTTAAGCTGTCTCCGTTGGATATAAGATTCGTGTCATTCACCGTTGAGAGAGAGAGAGAGAAAGAGAGAGAGAAAGAGAAAGAGAGAGAAAGAGAAAGAGAGATTTTTGGTCAGCGCTTAACACTGAGGTCTTTAGCGCTGTTGAAACGTGACATGAGGTGAGTATGGAATAGCACCGTAATGAAAGAGCGGGGGAAACGGGAATGCTGAATTTTTAAATGAAAATGTAAAAATTTTAACAAAAAAAAAATATATATAGAGTCAAGTCATAGCCTACAACACTATTATACACTGTGACTTTTTCCGGTTTGGTATGTCAGTTGGTTTTAATGGTGTACATAAAACCGTAAAGTGTAAATTTTGATGTTTACGACTCATTACGCAAAAACTATGAGAGATATACAAATTTCCTAAGAGGAAGATTTAATCACAATTTATGTTTAAAATAAGAAAAAATATATATCGTACAAATATATAAATAAAAAAAGACGTTGAAAACTGAGGTGAACCGCGCCTATGAGTTCTGCCTCGAACAGAGATAAGAATTAACTTGTTAAATTATTTTTCATGTGTCTCGGTCATCTTCCATGATACAGATTGCGAAGTGAAGAGGTGCTGGTCAGCACTTAAGGGCGCCGTCTACCCGCGCGTGAGAGGCTCAAAAGCGACGGAGCAGTAAGGTCGACCTTGAAACGCGCATCAAATGCCGCGTCGCCTCAACGAGCCAAGCGCTGAACTAGCGTGCAAGGTTCCCGTTGAACTGTTTTTACTATGGGACTTTCAGCGACAACACTATCATTTTATCTTACGCGACGAAAGGGAAAGAGTCGCTCTACAGGTCTATAATATTCAGAATATCGTGAAAAAGATTACTCTTACATAAAAATCAGCGTCAAAAGTCCCGATTCGGTCACTTTCACACTCAAAAAAATTCTTATTAGAAACGATAACAGTTAATGGCAAAATTATATACCTGTTCTTTTCGTAGCCTAACCGCGTGACAATATGTTGAATGGTTTTCGAATGAAATCAGGATTGTTAAAGGTCTGCACGCCTCTTCACGATTCTAGTAGACGGTGCCCTTAACATCTAGGTCTTGAGTGCTGGTGAGGGGTGGCGTGATGTATGGAGCAGCGCTGGAATGATAGGGCGGGGGGAAACCGGAGATCTACGAGAAAATCCGCCGACAAGCGACATCGTCCGGTACGATTTCCACATGCGAAAATCGTGCTGGACGATGCCGCTAGTCGGCGGGATTTCTGGTATGGCTCAGGTTTCCTACCGCCCCTTCATTCCGGCACCGCTCCATGCATCATGTCACCCCTCACCAACGCTAAAGACCTATTGGATTAATTTTTTTATATTTTTACTAAATGCTGTTCAACTTTTACAAATCATATAACATGTAATTTCCCCAAATAAAAAATAGGCCCCGTAGTTTTGACATCATAACTCATAAAAGTTACAAAATTGCCATTGCTGTCTAGCTAGAGTCAAAAAAATGTAATTAACTAATGAAATTGAAACTATAGGAACAGAAAATGAGTGTTTCAATGCAATTTATGATATGTTTGACAAAAGTTTTGGAAATTTCACTAAAAGACGCAACTTAAATGTAAAAAAAATTGGCTAATTTTTATAATTTTTTTCTCAAAATACGAAATTTTATCCGTTTGTAATTGAAATGGTGCCTTGAAGTAGCTCGTAGTATTTGGTGTCGATATGAATATCTTGTTTCTGCAAGTGAAATACTTTTTTAATTTTAGCTACACCATAACAACAATTTTGTGACTTGGGTGAGTGAATATGCAAAAACTGTAGGGCCTATTTTTTTTTATTCGGAGAAGTGAAGTATTGTTATCTGAAGTGTGAAAGTTGAACAGTGTTTGGCACAAATATAAAATAATGAATTTTTACGGGTCCGAAGTAATAAATACTGACCAAAATATCTTCACTTCGCTTTCCTAAACATTTGGCTTATTGTAACTATGTATATTATACTAACAGTTCTTAGTCAGACACAAAGTCTCGTGTTGTATACATACATTTATATGTCTATGAATTTCCAAAAAAAAAAAAAAAATATTGTATTCAAACTATTTTTTGCACCGAAAATAAACGGTATAGGTTTTTTTCTAATGAGCTGCCTGGCTAGTCGTTTAGTGATGTTGCCAAGTTATAAAAAAGTGTATTATACATGTTTTATACGGATGTGATATATAATTTTGAAACATTAAAATTTATTTGTACAGGCGTTAGCAGCCACACGCGTAAATTCGCTGCAATGGATACTGTAACGCTGTAAATAACCGCTGTCCTATAGCATCGGTTACCCAGCAGTATTATTTCCAATTCATTAATGTGTGTGTTACCAGAATCACAGTACAATACATATTTTTTCAATTAGTTATTATATATACTCACTGTCCTCGTTTAAGAATTTGTAACTCAGACTAGGCGTGGCAGAAATGGTATCAGCCTAATTTTTACAGACATTTTTGCGGTGTGAAATCAAGAAAACCGCCATGGACACAAAGGGGCATTTATTTTTTTCTTTCTGCCGAATCTCTTCCAGTTCACGGATCGTGTAGCCGCGGCAGAAGGGTGGATTACTACAGTCTGCAATAGTTTGCACAACGTTTCCAACGCGCACGTCTTAAGAATTCCAACAGCGACTGCCCCATTCTGTGGACACGTTTGTTGCGTCAACTCCAGAAAAACGCAAGATAAATACATCCGTCAGCCCAGCTTGTGTAATTTTTTTCTATCGCCCCCGTGGGAATTGCTTGGCGGGAAGTGTACCCACATGAGAGGCTGGTTTGAGGAAGAGTTTCCCTGTGAGGAGGTAGGCTTAGGAGGGAGTTTAAAGGGATGGGATTGGAGGGGAGGGGATTGAGGTGGTGGGGATTGGAGGGGAGGGGAGGGGAGGGGATTGGAGGGGAAGGGGTTGTGGTGGAGGGGATTGAGGTGGAGGGGATTGGAGGGGAGGGTAGTCGCATACACAGCTCCAGGGGACAATTCATCTCACGAACACCCGGGACAGCTGGAATAAAAGAGTGAAGAAGGGATGGGGGAAGACGTGACGCGAATTATTTCGGCGTGAAGTTTTGTTTCGCGCTCGCACGTGCCCTGCTGTCCGCACGCGCCCAACGACCGTTAACAACGCGACTAATCTGTCAGCAAATTACCCGTTTGTTTCTTCCGCCAGGAATTTAAATTCATCTCGGGCCGTACACCTTGACGTGAAAAAAAAAAGTTTATCGCTCGACATTAGAGCTCCCGTGTTGTTTGATCTTTCACTGTTTCCCTTTCGTTTGCATACCGTCCAAAAAAAATTGAGGTAAAATGCTCCAAGCAAATATGACCCTAAGGCCATTATCCATAATTTCTACTGCTTTTACGATAATTACTTTTTAAATCCTTAATTACGGGCAGGTATCGAACAACTGTTGCACAGTGTTGTTTTAAAAAAAATGTGAATACTATGTTAGCTAATTGTTTCAAGATAAAATACACAATCGTTTCAGCTAATTACGCAATTAAGGAGATTCCCATTAATGAACTCATTAGCCAAATCGATGTCTTTTTCGCCTAGAATAAAAATATACTACATAATGAAAAAAATTTTTTTAACAAATCTCTACAACAATTTTTCGATATCTGCTCTCGTTTAGGAATAAAAATTAACTATCGTGGCAGCAGTAAAAATTATGGTTCATGGCCCTTACTGTGGGGTTCTACCTCCTTGTGCTGAATTTTACATTTTCGAGGCATAACTTTTTTTTTTCGTTGAAATTACTGAACTTTTTGTACTAAATCATTTTGTCATGATTGGAGATGATGGTATAATTTGAGCGAACATACCCTTGAAAACACTGTAGTTTCTTGCAGCATATATGATGGCTGATGTACATCTGACACAACGTAGTTGTCTGCAGATGAGTAATAGACATCAAATATTACAATATCGGGATTCTTATTGGCTCACTCAAATAGGACAACAGCTCTACGTACAAGAGAGAACCAGAATCTAATAATTTGAACGTGTTTTGAAATCCAGCTAACAGTCAAGTTTTCCCGCGGTAGACCATCTTCTCTAGTCATTATACAAATGCGTTCTAATTCAGTCACTGATTTTATACACGCACTGCCTGATGACGGTGCTAAGACGCGAAAGTATGTCAATTTAAATCCACTACGTGTCGTCGTCTTCGGGCAACACGCTGTGTATGAGGGAAGTCCGGGGTTAAAGTTAGTTGGCTGCTCGACTGTCGCCCGCCAGGACCGAGAAGAAAAATGTGAAATGTCCTATCACAGCGTGAATTCTATATACATTGCGCTACAGTACAAGCATCGCAGGTGAACATTTAATTAAGGGCGCCGCCTACCCGCGCTCTTAGAGGCTCAAAAGCAACGGAGCAGTAAGGTCGACCTTGAAGGGCGCACCAAATGCCGCGTCGCCTCAACGAGCCAAGCGCTGAACTAGCGTGCAAGATTCCCGCCGAACGGTTTTTACTATGGGACACTAAGCGGTGACCATATAATTTTATTGGTGGAAAGTCTGCAACTAAGTTCAGTGCAGGTCGCAATCTGAGTTTCACATACATCCGGTTAGTACATTTTGAAGTACGGAAGTCTGAAAAGGCCGTTTTTAGCCGCCATGTTGGCGGGCTGAGAAACATTGTTTTTAATGAGCATAGTGTCTTAACAATTAGGTTCCGACCTTGTCTGAAGTGTGTTTTATTTTCGTATATTGGCACAATGGGCACACGTGGAATAGTTTCGTAGAAAATACCTGTTTACGAACACACTGCAACGCATTTGAAGCGTGAGGTAGGCGGCCGCCTTAATGTTTAGGCCGCTAGCAGTGCAGCAATACAAGATATCCAGGAACAAACGCCTAGAAAGCACACCAAGGCAATCCCGGCCTAAAATGGAGATGAACATGTTATTGGCAAAACGTTGTACAATATTTTATTTTCACAACGTGGCAACAATGCACTGTACAAACTCTCGTCTTGCGCTCCACATATATCTTGCTTATCTTACTAGTATTGTTCCTACCTGCGTATTATTTGTCCGGGTTAAAATCCTGAGCAATCCAAACATAATTCAATGTTTACTTTCCCTTGACTTTGACATGAAATAATGCCTAATCGTGGAGCGCAAGAGGGGACTACCTCCGTGCAGTGTTGCCACATTGCGCACATAGAATGTCATCGTACAACATTTCGCCACTAACATTTCCGTCACCAATTTAGCCCAGGATTCGCGTGGTCTGCTTGTTATGCGTTTGTTTCTGGACAACCTGCATTTGTTATATTCATAATTTGGTGGACTAACTGCGGCCTGAACATTGGTTAAAAATTCAATTGCAATGATTTTACTGTAGCGCAAGTTGAATATTACTCACGTTTATTATAGAAAATATCACAATTTTCTTATAAAAAAAACTAAAAATAGTAGAATAAGAAAAACTTAATGTAATCTTACCCCGAGTAGTATAAAATGCAGCTTTGTTGTAAATATTTTCTTTGGAACCGATTTTTGCTAATGTTTCTGATACAACAAAATACATTCTTATCGGTCTTAGTTTCTCGTTGTAAATTCTGAAAGATTAGCCTGCTTACTGCTTACACACACACACACACACACACACATATGTATCACGTAATCGGTAGCGACTGAATTTTGGACGTAATTTTTTGTATTCTTAAATTTCGCGAATATAAAATCACTTTATCTTATGAGCATAGAAAATCTTATATGTAATAGCCGATAAACATTAATTTATAATAAAAATCACAGTTAAGAGTGTTTTAAATAAGTTATGATAGTGTTGTTATATTCCAAGTTTCACAGCACGTATATTGCGAAATCTCTAGAGAAAACGAAAAATCTTATATTAAGTTTTTTTTTGTTGTAAAACTACTTCGCTTGTTTGTACCGAAATGTGTGTTAATACGTATACATCCCAATTTTTGCAGTATGTTGCAAATTTGCACGTAAAGGTACATGCATATACAGCCAAGCAAGTCATTTATAAAACCGTCTATTACAGTAGCTTATGACAGTAATTAGTGGCGGAAACTCTTAATGATCTGCACCATAAAGGTTTATTATTATTATTTTCCAGGTGTATTTCACTACTCTAAGATGTTCTTTGTTACTTCAGAGCAACGAAAACGTAGTTTAAATGCGCTCAGTTTCTGTAATTTTTTTTGTCTGTAGGTACAGCCGAAATTTAAAAAAAAAAAATGTAAACTTAGATCCGTACATGATGAAGTTGGAAAATGTGTATTTTATCAGGAGTTCTCAACATTTTCTCCAGTTAAAATTTATCACAGTGTTACATTTTTAGAATATATACGTCGACTATATGAATTGATTTTGATATTTCTTTACAAAAAGTATTTTCTGCGGCAGTAATTTATTACACAATTCGCCCATAAACTGCATACTACTTCAGAACACTTAAAGCAAAACTTAAGAAGCTATAAAATTGGTCTTCTTTAGGGAGCAAAACGAAACTTTTGTGTTAAAAGAACCCGCACACATTGTAAAATATTTCACCATAATGTAAGTTTTGCAACAGTTACGTAAAAAAAAAGTAAGGGAACACTTTTGTTTATGATAAAAGGAAAGGAACTATTTTCGTAAAGCCTCGAATAATAACCGGGTACTGTGGAAACAATGTTGATTTAAGGGTTATGATTTTGCACTGTACTCAATATTTAATTACATTTTTTTTATGTCGAGCAGGTACGAGGTTGACAGTACCTCGGTAAAAACAAAGTGTTAAGAGAGTGAAATATCGAAACAAGTACGGACCATGAGATAATTTTTTGCTGGGGTGATTACTTTTGTAAACAATTTCCGACCGATATCATTTACTCGTATTAGCAAGAACTTCAGAAAATACGCACTTGTCCTAGTCAATGCACTTTACCGATTTAATTTGACGTATTCTGTAATTTGCAAACCATGTCTGTTCTGCTATCTGCACTTTTGTCTTTTTGTGGACGTATACGTCCCTTAAATTAGTACCTGTTTCGAAACTCTACCGTTCGCAGTTATGAAAGACACACAAACGTGTAAACAATATAGCATGTACCTTATTGATTTTTAATCCCTCGACATATCAGCGTGTACCACAAATTATGCTTTTTTTTTTTAAATACAGATTCGAAATTGTGTAAGATTTATTTGAATATGTTAGGCTACAATAGGAACTTACCTTTCATTACGACCATTATATTCGAAATATTATGCTGATATTAGTTTCAAGAAAACGATTGCCGGTAATTCGTTACACAATTAATTATATGAAAATGAATCATTATAAAAAACGAGTTGAGGCAACCTCTAGGCATGATGCCGGTTGAATTCAATTACTGCCAACATTGTTCGCTGTCACAAACTAAGGTTAATTCAACCACAGATTGGAAAGAACTGTGTTAAAAGTTTGGCAAGGGACAATTTCTGCCGCTTGAGCACTGGTATCGGCAGGCGGAAGGAACTGAACAATCATAGAGTTTTCGGAAATTACATGACGTTGATAAATTCAATGCCCAAATTGGTTGGTTTTTTTTCTTTAAAATTAAAATTAATGAATTCCCTATTTTCCAAACCTAGGTAAAATCAATTCTATTACGGTCTAGTATTTAATACACCCGTTATAAATAGTAGTGCAACTCGCGGAAATACTTTTCCTTGTGCTAAACTCTCCCGTAAGAAAACATATTTTCGTCCTAACCTGTACTAGAACTAACACCAGCTGAACGATATACTTCCTGCAGGTAATGCTATTTGCTTGGTTCTGGCCCAATGAAAAGTTATAATTGGCTGCTGCCTGCGCGCAATGGACCAGCATACACTCTTCTCACAGGTACGGTTATGAATTAGTTCTCGCTCGTTAATCGCCAGCTAAAATCTACCCGCCAGATCAGTCGAGGGTAAACAGGAGCGGGAAGATAAACGGTTTTGGCACGTTGTTTCTCCCTCGGGCACGATTCGCGCCGGCTAGAAGGCGCGGAAGATGGTGTTGGTTGGTGGAGAGGGCCGCATTTTTGTCCCGCAGCATTTCTCGTCACGTCTGGGCGATCCGACACCCCAGCAGCTCGACGACGAACAACATGCGCACCCTCCCCCACCCCCTAAAACACCACCACACTCCCTCACCCTTGTCACCACCGACATTCACACGCCAGCTCGCATACATAACCTCCAAGGGGTAGGTGAAGTAAAAGACACAGGAGGGGTGGAGGGTAGATTCCCCACACTCCCTTAGAACGCCGTGATTCGTGAGCGCACACAAATACGTAGGGGTTACCGCAGTCCATGAGGGGTGGGTGGGGACTACCTTCCCTGCGACATGCGGAATTTCAAGTAGTCGAAAAAAAAAAAAAAAGGGAAGTTGCGACTAGACTATGACAGGCGTTCCTCAGGCTTCGGTAACGCTGCGCCAGGATCTGAGGGGATTGATTCCGAGCGACATTTAGGTCACGTGAGTGGTAACATCTGTTCGTGTATGGCGGCTTGCTTTTTGACGCATGCGTCACCGCGGCTGTTGCAGGCAGGTTGCCAGGAATATCTCGCTCGCTTCTTTATGCAAGTGACGGTGTGTATGAAGCACTGCATACACTGCATATGACTGTACAACTATCATTTAGTTTAAGACGAAAAATGCGTACATGCATACATTCATACACTGTAAAAAATGTTTATACTTGTGTAACAGGCTTCCTTGCCATTCGTATATATTAAATATAATGTTCGTTGTAAATAACGCAAAATATTATAGAATTGTAGAGTCCGTTGACGTTTCATTGTACTCAAAATTGTGTGTTTAATCTTGTTCAATCGTAATAATTTGTTTAGTTTCATTCATTTTTAATTTAGTTTTGTATACTGGCCAGAGGCGAAGGGTTGGAGAGGAGTATTTTGAATTGTGTCATGGCTATTTAACCCTTCACGCCGAGGAAAAGAGAAAGCTGGAAATGTAGGACGAAAGCTAGCCCATAGCCTTGAATTTGTGTGGGAACCAAGGCTCACGGGGCGAGAAGTAGGTCACGGTCAGCTCAGGGGCGTGGCTTCACTTACCCCCTGCAGTAAAATTTAATATTAACTTCATTAATAGCTAGCGTAGAGAGTTCGAATTTTTTATATAAGTAGGTGTGTGCGTTAATGTCAAAATGTATGAATTTTGAAAATATATATTAAACCGGTGCGGAGGAAAGACCATGTTTAGTTATGTCAGTCGTCCACAGAGCTTGTGATTGGCTGGGAGTAAATGGGGGGAGTTTTATGGGAAAGTGCCGCGAGCGCGTCGGTTAGGTTTGTTTAATGCCGGTCCCACACTCTCGCCGAGGCGGCTCGGCCGAGACAGGGATGCGAGACTGTCCGAGGCGAGAGCTTACGAAGGGGGTCCCACACACTCGCCGAGAGGCAACTCCTCCCCCGAGACTGTGCGAAACTGTCCGAGACGAGACCCAATATGGAGAATACAGACCTCGCGGTAGCATCTGCTTTGTTTACTTCATATTTTTGTAAATAGGCCTACTAATTTCTTATGATGTTAGATGTTACTTGCTAGCTGTGAATGCAAAAAATA
The DNA here is from genome assembly GCA_003012365.1 of Medauroidea extradentata. Taxonomy (NCBI): domain Eukaryota; kingdom Metazoa; phylum Arthropoda; class Insecta; order Phasmatodea; family Phasmatidae; genus Medauroidea; species Medauroidea extradentata. Next base: position 71 of record PNEQ01002577.1, on the reverse strand, counting down.
GAACTTTCAAGAGAACAATGTTAATTTAGACCTGCTAGGTAACTTCAATTTTTTGTCAAGTTTGTTGTAAA
>PNEQ01002576.1:0-53152 GCA_003012365.1 Medauroidea extradentata | reverse complement strand
TGACTAAAAGCATATCCGAAACATGATGAAATATCTATTTTTAGACCCCTGTAATGCGGTAAATCCCCGACTGTTTCACTGAGTATAAGAAGGCCGAATCGTGAGATTTGGAGAGAGTTCGCTATTGGTAGTGCTAGAGGAAGGTGCTACGCCTGTGGAGAGAGACTGGTGAAGACATCTTGGTGACGTCAAAGTCTTCTGTGAGGCGGCAGGGGGCTACCTTCGGAGCAGTGTTTGGCGATACAAGAGGACTGCTGCGGCGGGCTGACAGGCGAAGAGGAGGTGCGCGACGGGAGTCGAACAGAAGACCTCAAGAGTGAAGACAGCAGTGCACTCTGGGTGCTGCGCAGCACATGGTGAGCCATCACCACTTCGGACTGATAAGGTTGTACATTGTCATTATTAGAAATACTGTTGATTGGATATATGACTGAATTTTATTGTGATTTATAGTGTTTAATTAATTTAATGGTAGACTTCTCTTGTGCTTTAATTGTCAAAGTTAATTAACGTGTCTGTGACACATTATTAATTGTGTGCATAACTAATTGTGTTGTGAGAGTTCTAGTTGATTACTGTTTTGTGTATTTCGTAGCTTTGTGAGCTATTAAATCCAGTACTTAATTTAACTCTTTTATTTGTAATTATAAGACCTCTATCCCAAAGAACTCATGGGAACTGCCCACATTTAAAGTTTGTGCTCTAAAACTTGTAACAATATGAAGACATATAAACATTTTGTTTATTTTTAGTGGCATTATTAATAGCCCTATGTCTCCTCTTTGCGATGACATCACATATAACTTTGTATCTTTTATAGATAAAGATATTAAACAAAACATAAAGGCTTAAAAATGTAAATTTTGGTACACGGCAGCTGCCACATTGGTCTGTAAAATCAAAATGGTGGCAGATAATAATGAATAACTTTGGGTTTGCACTATTGGAATATATATATTACATGTAACAAAATTTCAAATTTTTAAAAATGGGTCAGTAACCAAAATAATTGAATTTGGGTGATTTTCCATGGAATGACCCGTTTGTGCGATATTTTCTCACAATTATATACTAATTGAATTTTTTTTCTATAAGAAATGATTTCATACAGTTAATATAGTCAAGATTTTGTCATACTCTTATAAAAAAAATACGTTAGTGTATAATATGGAACAGTGTCAGCACCTTCTGTTCGGAGTTCTATTGCATTTTACAGGAGACAACTTTGTATCTACAATCTTACCATAAATGACTGTGATGATGGACAAGCATATTGTTATCTGTGACATGAAGGGATGGCTGCTGGAGGAGCTAACAAAGCTGGTTCATGCCTACATAGCTGATGACACAAATCCAAACGTTAAAGATTTAACAATGTACTAAGTCACATGTGGTGGGCAAAATAAGAACAGCCATGTTGCTGTAGTGTGCATGGTGGCATTACGGAAATAACAAAACTTGCAGACTATTGATAGTAAATTTTGGTTGCCAGCACATACGAATATGGATAATGACTCAGAAGACCACAGTTTGAGTTAAAAAGAAGAAATAAAATGGAAATATTGAACACCCTCATAATTGGATGCAGTTGATTCATCATATTGGAAGAAAAAGGCAGTTCTGTGTTAAGGAAATGGTTCGAGAAGACTTTCTAGACTTTGCTGGCTTATTGCCAGGTCAGCTTCAGATGAGAAAAATGGATACAGATGGCAATGCTATCAATGAGACAAATCAAGTGGCTGCATTTTGAAAGATTTTAGGGGAGGGTTTGGAGGGATGAAGAGCCTGGCGTTCTCTACTACAAGACACGGATGATTGGAAGTGATTTTAAAACTGTAAGTTTCAGAAAAAGGGGAATACAATGCTGAACCCTCTACTAAAGTATGAGGGTCCCAATTGAATCGTAATAGAAGGGAAAAAAAAAATTATATGGACTTACTTCAATTTGTTTCTATTGTTTTTCACCAGTGTTACAAGGAACTAGAAACCTATAAGTGTCAGAAATGAATACCCAGATACCACAGCAGATGAACCAGACAACCATGAATGAAATCATTTTGTTGGACACAATTTCAAGAAAATTGTGAACGTAATTTGCAATGAAATATAATTTTTGTGTGATGGTTTGAAAGTAGTTCTGTATAGAAACCAATGTAGTTTAAAGTGTAACAATCATTGTGTAAAACATGTTATGTCAATTTAAGTTGTTTCCTTTGTTTCAAAAGCTGTCATTAGCCCTGTTATTTGGTGTAATCAATTATGTAAATTGATGTGTGAATGGTAAACAGTAGAAAATATTTTACTTTAAAGTGAAAGAAGCAAAACTTTTATGTAATGATTTTACATATTTCACTGAACCTTGAAATTAATATATTTTTTTCAAAACCTTTGGTTAGCGACTTAACACCTTTTACACACACGCCACTAATATTGTTTGAAGTGTTTTTTTTTTCCCTATTTTTCTTGCAATGCATGCACATGAAATATAATTTCATGTATACAGAAATGGAAGTAGTCTAGGACAAGTTAGCACTGTTTTAATTTTAAGTTTTTTGCTAGAACTTAATACTATGTAGTACTACTAGTACCATGTTTGCTCAAGACCCCAAAAATATAAATATTTGTTGCTTGTTCTTTTAGTGTGGAGATTTTCAGAGGTACATGTGCAGTGATATTACATATAAACAGAATAATTTTTTTTTCAGTGTAATACTTGTGTTTGGCAGGTGTACGCGAAGCAAGGCTGCTAAAAGTGCGTGAGCAAATGATGTCGCAGCCCTCCACTACGAAGGTCCACTTTGAGATGGCTTCCTTTGCAGAATCAGAGATGCTAGTAGAGTTGACACACAATGTGATCCCATTTGCAGACTCCCTGGGCATGAATGAACAGGTTGGTAGAAAAAACTAAGATAAAGAAGTTGACAAAAACAGGAAATATTTTGTATTTTCTGTTGCCGTAGCAGCTAAATCAGTAGCTAAGATAATAAAAGGGACGAGTACAGTTTTTATAAACTCTAATCTGGAGAGACTTGTAGGGATTCAGTTTAAATATACAGTACAGTAGAAGCTCAGTATACCGCGCTTCGATAAACCGCGCATTCGGCTATATCGCGGGGTAATTCATGTCCCCCAAGCTAATGTACCAGAAACTTCACAATCCTACTATGTACTTCAAAGGGACGTTTGTTTTGCCGGTCAAAAGATCAAACGAGAGGGTCGGAGAAGGACAAAAGGCAGCGAACAGGAAGCGGTAATGCACATGTTCAAAGCTTGACAGGCCGGACGTGTTTATTAGTCCCCAGGAGTCTTGACGTATTGCTGTGCGGCGGTGCGGAAGGCCTCTTGTTAGGGGTGGTAGGAGCGGGCGGGGGACGTATTGCTTGGAAGGGGGAAGGGGCAGAATCTGGCGCTAGTGAATCCCTAGCCGCTACTTGGGTGGCACGTGATAGTCACAGCTGACGACACACTAGCAGCTGTCAACAAGAATTTATTGCAATCAGTTCAGTTTTTTATGTGGTGCGATGTCGCAGAAAAGAAAGGCTTATTCGGTGAAAGACAAGTTAAACATTATCGACATAACATAAACTACAGTTGTTTAACAATTAAACTGGAGTACTGTATTACAGTCAGCCCGCCTTATCCTCGGTTTTCACCAACTGCGGTTGAAAAACGAGGGAAAAAATGTAAATTGTAAACATGAAATCCTTAAGAATTCGTATTTTCGCGCGCGCGCTCATAGTTTGCCGTACGAACTACTAGCGCACCACTCGTGCACGAGAGAGCAGCTAGTTTGATGTTGTCCTTGTCAGCCACTGTTATCTACTCCGTTATGCAATGTGCTTGGTGCGCGCGGTATGTTTGTTTACCAGCAGTCAGCAGAGTGTGCGGCCGGGAGGGGCAAGAAAGCAATGTAGTGGCGAATGTGCAGGCGGCAGTACTTCACTTGCTAGATCTTATCGCTTGTCGCAAGCTTCCAAAACAATGATTTGATATCTCGCCTGTCGCCTGCCAGCAAACTGCGTCCACGCAGAACACACGCGTGTATTTAATTACATTGTCTTGTTTGCCCGCTTGCCACCCGCCCGCACGTAGTACACGGCCCTGAAGTGGCTCTACTGTGTGCAATTATACACGATTCCGTGGCCTGCAGCGTAATATGTTTCCTAAAAAGGAAGACTGTAGTGATCCTTCTAAACCGAAGAGAATATCGCAAAATCCTTACTTTGACTGACAAAATGAAAAAGCTACATTTTATCAAAGAAATATTTGTTGCAATTGGCCGCAGGTACGGGGGGAGGGTGAAAGAAATAAAGCATGACAAATAGGATCAAGTGATAGTACTGCACCTAAAACGGCAAAAAAATCTAGCTAAGTTAATTTAATTGCAATCAGTGGCACTATATTAAAAGGGAAACCGCTAAAACTTTGTCCTTATCCATGTTTACCAGTGAAGTTAAATTTTTCAGTGACATGTGTGAAAAAAAAACCGCGCCAAGTCTATTTTAGTATAATCAGTAATGCCGTTTAAAAAACGAAACTGCTAACATTGTTAATTATGGTCAAAATATTTTATGTTTATGATCCGATTCTTTTCTTAATTTATATGCACGTCATACAAACAAGAAATATTTACAGACACATGCAAAATATTCACGCCTATGTAGTCGTAATTGTGCTTGTTCCACTGTTGTTTTATGTAGTTGACAAAGATAAAGTACGCATTACACACGAGAAATAGTGTTATCAGATGCCATTCTATCAACGCTTGTGGAGAGACACTCTGTCTGCCCAGCGCACGTCCTTGGCAGTGTAGGGTAGGTGGGGAGATAGCCCAGTGGTGTGTTGTAACGTCAGCAGTAGCCGACCACCTGGTTCGCTCGCGCGCGCTGTTGCCAGATCACCGCGACCGCTCGCTGTGTGGCTGCCGCTGCATCTCGCGGTTTTTGTTATCCGCAGATTTTCTGGAACGAAATACCGCGGATAAGGCGGGCCGACTTATAAGGGATGAAAGTTAAACGTGATACGGTGGCAAATAAGAACATTGCTGCGCTAAATAACACTTTATTGAAACATTTTTTTTTTGTTCTTTCTTGCCTATCTCGGTACAGCGCGCATAGGCTATAGCGCGGGTTAGATTTAAGTCTCCCGACATGAGTGCTTTATCGAGCTTCTACTGTATATGTATTTTGAAACTGAATACAGGATTAAAAATTAGGGGTGGGTGAAGCTTCGAAATTTCGAAGCAGAATCAAATATTTTCATTATTCCACATCATATTCGAAATAAAATTTTTACTTCAAACTTCGAAAAAATTACTAGAATTTTGTGATGGTTATATGTCATCTTATAAATTATTGTTATTTGGCCAAAACTTGAAGATGGTGTTGAATTTACGTTATTATAAACGTTCAAAGATTTTATTTGATACTAACCACACACATTGGCTAGTGGACCATGAAAACATAACCTTAGTAGCGTACATACAAAGCAGCCAAAACGGCCGAAACCAAACCATTAACAACTAATTTCATTCAAACAATAGGAAAACCACATATTTAAATAATTTTTATTTAGAGCCCGAGATGTTTTATCTTCGAAACTTTCGTTAAACGCTGCTAATTTTTGTAGCAACATCTGCTATATCAATTTGTGCGTAAATACAACTTAACAGTGATTATTGCAGATTACGCAACAGAATATTTTTTAACTAAATGGTCGTTAAATTGCACTCAATGCGATGCAAGCTATATCGATGAAATTAGAAAGGAAACAAATAGCCTAGGCCGTGTCTATGGTTTACATCAAGTGCGCCATTTCGAGTGACCTCAGTAGCAAGCCATACAGCCAATAGCCACCGTGTTATAGCACATGCACAAAGGAAACGGACCGGTGCAGTGCATAATTATTTATGCACTTTAAAGTAATAATTTTAATTTACGCAACATGAGAGGCAGATCAGTTAAAAACAAATGTAATGCTGCTGGCCCACTGACATTTTTGCAAGAGAAGTTGTGTGTCGATCACGTAATGACCATGGCCATATTGCGACCACGTTCAGAGATGCGGTATTCAGGCGAAATCAGTAGGCACTTATGGAAACTACTTTGGATCCACTCGATGGAGAGTAAATCGGTTAGAAACGTCATGCAATAAATTTGAACCGGCCCTCAAGATCTCAAATTGTTAACTTTATCCCATAGCCGGATCCGCGTAGATCTACCCTGCTGGGGAGCAGTGTAGATAGCAGCAAGCAGACGATACAAAGGAAAGCGCACGTAAAACATAAACAAACACTCCTGCATGTGTAAATAATAGTAAATATATCGTAAGGCGGTTTGGATGCATGTTCACGGAAAATACGATGTTGGATCGTATTATTTTTATTGAAAAAGAAGTCTGGAGCAGTTTATCAAGTAAAAATATTGCCAGAGTACGTAATTCAGGCATGGAATAAATTATTATTACTAGTATGCAATTTTAGTGCTACATACATATATTATACCAGCACAAAAGGACATTCAGCACTGTTTTAAGCTGGTGTAATAACACAGGTCTGCCAGATCGGCGACTGAAACTACCGCTTCTGCAGTGAGTAGATCCAGTCACGTGACCAATACTACCCAGCAGGAATATTCCTAGTAGGTTTCCATAAGTGCCTCGTGAATACATAGTAACGAATGTCACTACATAGAAGTAGACAACCTGGAAAACTATATTGGCAATTTCCTAAAATCAACTAATGTAGACAAGCACTTCAGGTCTGAATACTGGGCCACCTGCCAAAAAATCCATGAGCAGTATTTGGTTATTTTTTACTAAAAGCGGTAATGAAGCAACGTGCAAAACATGCAAGAAAATATTCAAAATTCTAACAGGTCTTCATAAATTAATTAAAAAAAGATACAATTAGAGGGTCTGTTAAGTTTTATAAAACCAACTGAATTTTTTTTGGGAATTTGTGATTCTTTTAGGTACCACTGCAACCCTACAGAATCATCTGAAGCAACATCCTGAGCAATTACATATAATAATTCCACTAAAAACATTTTTTGCAAATCACTACAAAACTCTTATTTTTTACCCAACTTAGAATTAGCCTTCAAGGTAAGTTCCTAACAGTGTAAATTATTTTTCATTGTATATTTGTTTGAAAATTCAATTTACTTGATATTCAATTCAATATTCGATTCGATTTCGTGAATACAGTAGAACCTTGTTATAATGTTTCTCAAGGGACTGGGAAAATGTTTACATTATAAATGGGAAAACATTATAACAGGGTAATTTTCTATTACAAATCAGTTCTAGGGACCAAATGAAGGTAGCATTATAACCAGGAAAACGTTATAAGTGGGAACACTATAACAGGGTTCTATTGTATTTCAACATATTCGCTTTGAATATGCTTCGAAATGAAATTTTCATATTCGCACACCCCTATTAAAAATGTTACCTAATTCACTATGGTGAAGTATAAAGGTTGTGATACAGTTTTAGTATGGTTAGCTACAATATAATGAGAGGCAAAATCCATGTATAGTGTAGCAGTGTTGGCTTGGAGAAAGTGCAGCACACATGCCAGGTCAGCCTACTTCCCTGCACCTCGGTCACCTATTTTGATGTAGGTTTTTCTCACTCTGTCTCCCCCCCCCTCTCTCTCTCGTAGGCCAGCAAACGTCTATTGCAGCTTACATACTGGCACATCCTGTGTGTGTATGTATGTACTGTATATGTGTGTGTGTATGCATGCATGTGCACAGTGCACACGCACGCACTCTCTCATTGTGATTTCAGGCTTTTATATAATAAAAACTAACCTGCCTTCAGAAATTAAATAATTTGCAACTTAATTAATATGATGTTTTGACATAACGTACTTAATGAATTGGTATATAACACTCCAGGGGTAGGCAACCAGGAAACATTGCTGATCTACTACAAAGTTCTGACATACTGAAATTATCTACTGTTCTACCTTTTTTAATTAAACCCTCCTCCTCCTTCACCCTACATACACATTAATATAATACACACACACACTAGGCCCCATATGTAATTGTTTTACTTCTGTTACTTGTATAAAATTTGGTTTGGTTATTTATACACACACACACACAAACACACATACACACAAACACACACACGTTCATACATATGTATTGTAAGGTGTCTCTGAAATAATAGGTTTTATTTATAAATACTATATTTATATTTTTTCTGTAATTTTTGATCATTTCCGTATAATGGATAACTACGTATCCTGGTTGTACTTTCACATTAACCCTTTGGCGAGCATGGCCGTATATTTACAAGCGAAGGATGCATTGCTGCAGAGAGCATGCTCATATATTTACGTTTTTAGTTTTGCCCTGGAGAGCAAGCCCGTTTATTTACGTTCATGCGTAGGTTTTAAATTTTATATCGCTTCTGCGATCTGTACACTACTACAGTAACTATTTTCCGTCGTTCATATAATGCCTGTTTAGTTTTTCTCTGTGCCACAGTTACAAATGATGCGCTGCTTTCACATGGCTAAAAAGACGTTCTTTGTTTGCTACTGCCCTCTCTCGTCCAGACAATGCAACTGCGAGTCGATTGCGAGTGATAGTTGTAACTTGAGACGATAGGAAGCAGCACGAATACCTGTATAGTAAATTCATACTATAGTTTTACAATAAAAAAAATTTTGTCCCGCCTTCACTGTAAGGAAAAGCTACGTTCGCGAAAATAAACAGTTTTATTTACCATATTGTCTAAACGCAAACGGACTAAGCTAAGTGAGAAGGAAATACAAGAAATAAAATAGCAAACTGGGAATCGGCAAGTGAGAGTAGTGACGTAAATAATTCTGATTCTGAAAGTGAAGTCCACGAAGATTTACAAGTTACGGGAAACGAAGAAAGTGATGAGGTCAGTACACAAAATATTACCCCGGTTACCTGTACTAATGTTTCTGAGTGGCAGAGTGATTGTGAATTTTCACCTGTGACACTACATTTTGATGATGTAACGTCCGGCATTACAGATAATATTGATTTATCGGAAAATCCGAGTGAACCCGAGGTTTTCAAACAAATGTTTGATCATGATTTGGTTGAACACATTGTCTGTGAAACAGATAAATATTTCTCCTTTGTTACAAATAAAATGGATGTAAAACAACATTCCAAACTGAAAAAATATAGCAAGCTTACAGTTCAGGAGATGTACACTTTCTTTGCCATCAGTATGCTAATGGCCCACACTGTCAAAAATCGGCTGAAAGATTACTGGTCGACTGACCCACTTCTGTCGACACCCATGTTCAGTAAAACAATGTCACAAAATCGGTATTTGCTTTTACTACGACTTCTCCATTTCGCAGACAACCAGAACCAACCAGCTGGGGATAGACTTTACAAAATAAGTTGTATTGTTAAAACAATAAAAATGAAATTCAGGTCTTTTTTTCGGCCACATAAGAATATCTGCATTGATGAAAGTATCATAGTTTGGAAAGGCCGTTTGGCATTCAAACAATACATTCCATCAAAACGCCATAGATTCGGAATCAAACTGTTAGTCCTTTGTGATTGTGAAACAGGTTATATCCTTGATTTTTTAGTGTACACAGGCGCCACTACAAACATTGATATAGATGCAAACTTAGGTATTTCTGGTTCCATTGTCAAGACCCTTCTGACACCATATCTGGGAAAAGGACACTGCCTGTACACAGACAATTGGTACTCGAGCCCTACCCTTTTTCAGAACTTGTTAGAAAATGAAACTGGAGCCTTTGGTACAGTCAGGGCTAACAGAAAATGCATGCCAACCTTTCCCCAGAAAGTTGCAAAAAATGAATGTGCTCTATCACACACACAAACCGTCCTCGCTGAAAAGTGGCATGACAGGCGCGATGTACACATGCTGTCAACAATACACAAGCATAACATCAAAGCAACAGGCAAGAGAAATTACAGAACTGGTGAGCATGTTCGAAAACCTGTCACTGTTCTGGAGTACAATAAAAACATTGGCGCTGTTGACAAGTGTGACATGCAGATAAGTTTTGTTTACAGCACACGTAAATCACTCAAGTGGTACAAAAAACTTTTTTTCCATGTTCTTGACATAATTGTTTACAATTCATGTATTTTATACAACTGCAAAACTGGGAAGAACGTGAATCTCTTAGACCACAGGCTAAGTCTTGTAAGGCAACTGCTAGAAGAGTTCAGCCCGACACGGATACCCATGAAAAGTGGACGTCCTTCAACCGAGATTCCTGCAGGAGTCCCAGACCCACTAAGGTTGACTGTCAGACACTTCCCAGAGCCTGTGCCTGCAACTGCTTCAAAGAAGATTCCTAAAGAAGATTCCTCAGAGGCAATGCTATGTGTGTAAACACAGTGCACGGAATCCTCAGAAGAGAAAAGACACTCGCTGGATGTGTACAGTGTGTAATGTAGGGCTGTGTGTCTTTCCATGTTTTAGAGACTTCCACCAAATAAAAAATTTTTGAACTGTAACTTGAACATGACAGTGTCTGAAGTGTAGTCTGTATGTAGTAAATATTTCATAAATAATAAGATAAACATTAAGAGTAAGAAAGATACAATCATTGGACATGTGTTTTCTGTTAAACTGTACTGTATTGTATTTTCTGATGCTTCATGAACTTCCTTAAAAAAAAAAAATAACTAATGAACTGTAGATGAAAAAGACAGGAACTGAAGCATAATATATGTGATGTAAATGTCCCCTTTATGAAAAAAAAAAAAAATTTCAATAGAGTGAGAAAGAGATTTGGTATATGTATTCATTATTGTAATGTTTGATTTTTTTCTCAATGCTTCAGGGATTTACAAACAATAATTTTGAATTGTAAATACCGTATTTGTCGGCATATAGGATGACCCCGCATATAAGACGAGTCATGGTTTTGAAGGTACAAAATCTTGAAAAAATGTAAATTACTAATTTTGAAATTCCCGACACAAAAATATTTTTTTTCCTTTGCCAGAAACATTAAAGTTTTAGTTTAAATATTTTCAATGCATTTATTACCGGCATATAAATATCATAGTAGCCACATAAAATGAATAACATTGGCTACTACTGCGCTCCGCGCGCCCGAGAGCCAAGGAAATGCATGCACGGCGGCGGCCGGCGATATCTCCATTTGCCGGCAGGTGTGTGCGACTGGGCAACGCCGGACTGAGGCATGCCGCGCACTACATGGCAACGCCGGGCAACAACAGCTGCTTGCAAGGTCATAGCATTCCTGTGTGCTGTTGTCTGCCAGCCTAGCACTAGACGGTAGACACGTGAATGTGTGGTATGGCACCTAGATCCTAGTTTTTTCCGCCAGAGAGTCTTGTGCTTGCGAGACAAAGGATGAAAGCATGCGGACCTAGATCTTTGTTTTCTCCGCCCGAGAGTTGTAGGCTGGCGAGATAAAGTATCTTGGCACGCGCTCGCATCGATCGCCGCTTCGCTGTGAGGTAGTGTCCTTTATTATGAATGACGCTCATCAAAACTTTGTACCGTAAATGTTATTAAAATAAACGGGGCACTCGTTTTCATTTGTGACGAAAAAAGTAATTCCTTGAAACATCACACAACTCCACAGCTTACAGCTTAGCTTTCAAACGATTTTTGGCTACCAAAAATTTTTGCACCCTCATATGAGACGAGTAGCATTTTTTGAGGGCCAAAAATATGTAATAATTGTCGTCTTATATGCTGGCAAATACGGTAATAATCTAGGGTCTAAAGTGAAATATGTATGTTTGATGAAAATATTTAATATATGATTAGCAACTCACGACATCTGACACTTACTGGATGTGTTCATTGTTGAATGTTTGATTTTTTTTTCTCAATGCTTCAGGGATTTACAAACAATAATTTTGAATTGTAAATAAAAAATCCAGGGTCTAAAGTGTAATAAGTATGTTTGATGTAAATATTTTGTATATAATTAAAAACTCACGAGGACTGACACTAGATGTCTTCATTGCTGTATGTTTGATTATTTTCCTCCATGCATTAGGTATTTCCAAATAATAATTTGGAATTGTAAATAAAAATCCAGGGTCTAAAGTGAAATATGTTTGTTTGATGAAAATATTTCATGTATGATTAGAAACTCACAAAATCTGACACTTACTGGATGTTTTCATTGTTGTATGTTTGATTTCTTTTTTCTCCATGCATTAGGTATTTCCAAATAATAATTTGGAAATGTAAATAAAAATCCAGGGTCTAAAGTGAAATATGTATGTTTGATGAAAATAGTTCATATATGATTAGAAACTCACAAAATCTGACACTTACTGGATGTCTTCATTGTTGAATGTTTGATTTTTTTTTCGCCATGCTTCAGGGATTTCCAAATAATAATTTTGAATTGTAAATAAAAATCCTGGGTCTAAAGTGTAATAAGTATGTTTGATGTAAATATTTCATGTATGATTAGAAACTCACGATAAGGACTGACACTTACTGGATGTCTTCATTATTGTAATATGTTATTTTTTCTCCTGATTTCTTGCGACTTCAAAAAATTAAAAAATTACTTTTGAATTGTAACAAAACATGGCAAGGTCTGCAAAGTATAATGTTTTATAAAATAAATAAGGAAAATACAAGCTATAGAATAGACGGTCTTCTTGCTGCATGCATGTAGTGTAATACAAAATGTATACAATTTTGCACTTTCGTCTTTTCAAATTTTCTAGGGTTTCAAAACAACAATTGAACAGTAACCATATTATGTTTAGGATTTATATGCTGTAAAAATATTCCATATTATACAAAAAATCTATAGCGAAAAAGAAATCCTAGCACTTTATAAATGTTCAATTTTTTTTTTTTTAGTATACATGGTGCTTACAGTAAAAATTTTGCGAAATGGTAAAAAAGGAACTGGAAATGTTTGTACAGTTTATAAAATAACTGTAAAATAATTTTAAAACATAAACTAAATTTTAAGAAAAAAAAAATGTAAATTTAAAAAAAAAAAAAAAAACCCTTGTTCTGTGGCACACAGCTACTATTGAAAAACATTGCTAGCCAAAGGGTTAAAAGGATACACTTTACTGCCAATATTCTCAACAATGCTCAGAAAGGTGGATAAGTTTGCATGCAATTATATTCAGTGAGTGTCAGATTTAAATTATTGTATACTTGGTAATTTGAAAACACTTATTAACGTAAACTTTTAAAAATTTGTGTTACGAAAAACGTAATGTGATTGGGCATTTGAAGGAAAGAAAAACGCTCTTTGCATAAAAAAAACTCTAACAATTACATTAAATTTATTAATTTGAAAGAAGAAAATTATGTAACACAAGGTTTGATTTCAAAATTTGTGCTTTCTAATATTGTATCAACTCTAATTTTTATTATTTTATTTGTGCAACATGTTTATTTGATGTCTAAATTTGAATTGTAACTTTAAGAATGACCACGGGAGGGGGCCCTAATTACCCATGAGTACTGGAGGCGGCAGAAAAAAAAGGGGGACTTAAAAAGATAGCGAACCCGGTTGCGTGGATGTTGCTGTCACCAGTAACAGACTATTTTTTAAAAAGTGAAGAAAATAATGTGTTAGGAACTCGGTGGCCTATCCCATGACCATTACTTACTGAGTTACTGTCGTGAGCACGGTGAATAAAGAAAGAGACAAAGAATGCTGTGTGTTGTTCATACCTACGTCAAGGACCATGAGAAGAGAGTCAAAAAGTGTCTACATTCTGCCACGCTATATTATTTATGGCGCCATCACGTGTGGGCTGTGGAGAAGATAAGTATCCACAGGCAGCACACGCAGCATCAGCTCGTTATTCAAATCAGACAGCAGCTGGCAGCGGAAGAAAACCAAGGTCAGTTAATCTGCTCTACTCTAGTCAGCGTGTCTCCACGAGAGAGGCAATTCGACACGAGGGAGGAGATAAGAGAAACAGATAAGCAGTTATAAATTGCAGCAACAGATAAGTGTAAAAGACCTGGGGGGGGGGGGCACCAACTGATAAGATAGGCCTAACCACCAACTGATAAGATAGGCCTAACCACCAACTGATAAGATAGGCCTAACCACCAACTGATAAGATAGGCCTAACCACCAACTGATAAGATAGGCCTAACCGGAAGTGATAATGGTAAAGTAAGAAGTAAGTCGAGTATCTTTACTGGAATATGTCTTTCGGCTGATAATGTAAATAAAATAATAATTTAATGTTTTTTTTTTTTTTTTTGTCGCACGAGTTATGTGTTTTTGGTTTGTTTATTGTTTCAAATGTTAAACTGTGATTGAGCATTGTTGGCATATAAAAATGGCAATGGAGGTGGCATTAAGTTGCCTAAGTAGCTTTGATCCATGTGAAAATAGTTTGGAAAGTGGTCTTTTTGATGAAGTAGGACTTGAGTCTGAAAAAAGTTCTAGTCCATTACAAGTTGAAGTGAGTAGTAGGGAAATAAGGATGATAAGTATGCTACAAGATGTGTTATCTTAAATGATTATTGGGTTTAATGATTTAAATGCAAAATTTGTAAATGTTGATAGTAAGTTGGATCAAGTGAAATATGAGCTTAGAGCTGAAATTAACAACAGAAATAGGTGTTGGAAGAGAAATGAGATACTCATATTAAGTGTAATGATATTGAGCTGCAGAATGTGAAAACTAGTGTAGAACTAGTGCAACTCAAGACAGATGAGGTAAACCAAAGAATTGGGAGTGTTGAGGCTAGAGTAGATACTTGCACAGGTTTTGCTGTAGGGTTAGGAGTCACAATGGAAAATATGGAAGGATCCATAACACAACTTCAAGGAAATGTTGTTGATCTTGGGAGGCAGTTAAATACAACTAAAGAACTGATTGAACAGGAAAGGCAAAGTAGGAGTGGTAGCATAGCAAATATAGGGAAAGAAATTATGGATAGGATTGAACCACAAATAAATGGCCTTGATTTACGTTTGGCAACTCAGCAAAATAAGTTGAGCAGATTACAACTGTTACCAAATGGTGGTGAAGTGTTCCAAAATTAGCATTGCAGGGCTATGCGAATAGCTAATTCATATCGTGATCATGATATTCCGAGGTTTAGTTCTATAGGGAGGGAAAACTCTAAACTTCACTTAATTAAATTGGAGGAATTTTTTGCCATGTATGAATGTTGTGTAAATGAATGACTTGTTATTGCAAAACAATTTTTCGCAGGAGTTTGGATTAACTGGCTGTCTTTAAAGCACGAAGAATAATGAAGAATTTAAGGAAGCTTTTGCTAAGGAATGTTGGGATAGTAGGATTCAAGGTATTGATAGAGCTGAACTGTATCGTGATAGGTGCGAAGAAGGGGGGTTGGAAGCCCATTTGTCAAGGGTGGTAGGACAATCACAGTACTATGATGTACCTTTAACTAAGGAGGATCTCATAACAATGGTATACTCACAGAAACCTTTAGAGGTGCAAGGAGCATTAGTGGGTAAGGAAATTACTACAGTTGAGCAGTTGAGGAGAGTATTGAAGGAGTTAGATGGAATAAGTACTTTATGAGTAATGTTTGTGAACAACCGACAGGGTCCATTTGAAAGGGGAGAATATAATATTCAACCATGTATAGAACAGAATCGAAACAATGAACCTCGGAATAGAGATTCTCAACACAGTGGAAATAATGAGTTTCGAAACAAGAGGTCAGTATTTTCGTAATCAGAACAGGAATTTGGAAAATGGGGGGTATGACTATAGGAGACGCTTTCGACATAGTCATGATGATCAGCAATTTGATAATAAAGGAAATGAGCACGAACAGAGGGGAATGACGCTTCAAAACAGGGTCACATGAAACAGGGGCAAGTTTCTAACCATTCTGATGAGATTATACAGGAAACTTTCAGCAGTAAGGGAAACAACTAGAGTCACCTGACAATGGTAACCAGGTAGAGGTGACCAGGGGAGAGAAATACACCCAAATGGCTACAGCTATATTTACAGATAATAAGGAGTTTTTGTATGATGAGGAAATTCAAAAGGTTGTAGAAAGGGCTGTACCGGAATTGCTATGTAGAGTAGGTGATCTAGATGTATCGGTATTGTTGGACTCGGGTGCTAAAGTATCTGGTGTTTCAAGAGAAATTCCTACAGAAACTAAACAAAAAGGGATTTGAATTTCACACTTTCCCTGTGATTCAATTAACGATTATAGGTGCCACAAAGGGCAAGTCAAGAAGAGTAGACAAGCAGGTATTTTTGAAGTTAACGATAGGTTTGTATGTAGTAGAAGCAGTGTGCCTGGTAATCACACAATTGACCAGGGAAATCATTCTAGGAATTGACTTTATGCAAGATCATCATGTGGTTGATTTCACTCAGAAGGTAGAGTACTGGATATGCTCCGTAAATGACCAACTGGGCTTAGGCAGGCAGAATCCTTAAGAATTCAAATTGTTGATGAAATGGTAGAAGGTGAAGCAGTACGTTTACTAAATACAGTAGCAGGGGTGAAAAACTTTGAAATGCATAACATTGAGTGCAGCACATGGGAGGATGAAGTTGAAAAGGTAACCAGTGAGAGTGAAGGTGCCAGCATAGAAGAAAAAAATAAATTATGGGAACTGTTAGATGTTTTATCCAGTGAGCCTGGTTTAACCTCGCAGTATGTTGCTCGGATTCCGGTGAGTGATACCACACCTTTACTGCAAATAACGTACCCTATACCATGGTCTGTTAGAAACGAAGTTGATAGGCAGATAAAAGAAATGGAAGAAAAAGGGATAGTTGAGCGATGCAATAGGCCATTTGTAAACCCCTTAGTTTGTATGCGCAAAAAAGTACGGTATTATAAGATTATGTTTAGATGCCAGGAAAATTAACCTCCAAATTATTTCTGACAAGGAATCACCTGTGAGTCCAGATGGTCTATTTGTTTCATTTTAGGAGGCTACATATATTAGTACTAATGATTTTGTAGGAGGATTCTGACAGGTTCCTCTTCATAAAGATGATAGAAAATATACAGTTTTCCTGTACCTAGGAAAGTCATATCAGTTCAAAGTACTCCCTTTTGGTTTAAGGAACAGTGTGGGTGAATTCTGTAGAGCAGTTGATGCTTCATTGGGCCCCGAAGTAGGATCTGTAGTAAAAAGCTATGTAGACGACCTACTGATTTGCAGTAAAGATTTTGATGAGCATTTGGAAAATTTGGGACAACTGTTTGAGCGATTAAGGCATGTAAATTTAAAACATAGTATTACTAAATCCAAACGCTTGAGAAGGGAAGTGTTATTTCTGGGTTTTTTGTTGACTGTGCAAGGTATTCGGCCTGATCGAAATAAAGTTAAAATGATTCAGGAATTTCCGTTGCCCAGAAACCTGGAGTGTGTAACTTCTACAGAAGGTTTGTCGAAAAGTTTACAGATACTGTATCACATATGCTAGCTCTCTTGAAAAAGAATACAGTATGGGTTTAGATAAAGGATTGCCAACTGGCTTTTGAGAAAGCTAAGTCTCTGTTCCTTAACAAATGTATAGTATATCACCAAGATTTTTCTAAACCTTTCTTCCTCAGTACTGATGCATCAGAATATGGGTTGGGTGCAAAGCTTTGTCAACGTGACTGTGCTGGAACCGAAAAATTAATTGCCTTGTTAAGTAGATCACTTAGTACTGCAGAAAAGGCATATACAGTAACAGAATGAGAATGTTTAGCTGTGGTTTGGTGTTTTAAGAAATTACCTGATTTGCTACTGGGACACAAAGTTATTATCTTGACTGATCATCATTCATTAGCCGTATTAACGTCGTGTCGACTTATGCGTAGCAGGTTAACATGATGGTGTCTAGCCTTGGAAGAGCTTGATTTGGAGATTAACTATGTCAGTGGTAGGAGTAATAGGGATGCAGACATGCTCAGTAGAACAATAGTAGAGGGTGGTGAACTCATAATGGAAGAGCGACCTAGTGCAGGCCCTGTCATAGCAAAGATTGAGATTGAGCAGGATTTAGAATTTGTGAAGGAATTTTCAGGAAATAGGGGACAAACAGAGGCAGGATGAAGTTTAAAAATCTATAATTGAAATACTTGAGGCTAAAGACAAGACTTAGCCATTTCCAGAATACAGAAAGTTTTGATTTGGTATTGCATTAACAGTGGAGTACTGTATCGTAAGAGGAAGTTAGGAAATGGGGGGTGGAGAATATGCATACTGAAGGTTTGGATTGACAAGTTATTAATGCACATACATAAATCTACCGGACATTTTGGAGCAAAAAAAGTTTTTGGTTGATACAAAATAGTTATTATTGGGCAGGTATGGAAAGGAGAATCAGAAAGGTAGTAGGATGCTGTGACTTGTACCAAAAGGCTAAATTTCCCAACCAGTCATAGGAAGGACCCTGGGAGGCCATCGTACCTGGAGGACCCAATGATTTGATAGCAGTGTATGGCCCATCACCTAAATCTGTAAGAAGAGTGCAATATTTATTCGTGGTTCTGAATGTATTTACTAAATTTGTTTATTGCTACCCTTTGAAAAAGCAACGGCTACAGCATGTATAAATAAATTGATAAATGATTACTTTTGACGTTTTGGTCAGCCAAAGAGAATTTTGAGTGATCACGAAACCCAATTCACTGCTGACATTTGGAAGGTAGAACTAGGCTGGGTAGGTGTTAGCTGTACATACTTACTGTACATACATATATACTTACTTGGTACATATATACATACAGAAATATTAACATATATGAGATGCAGACAGTTATGGATATAACCAATTTAAAATAAACTTGTTGGATTTTAGATGAAAACACTGAAAATTACAATAATTTTGAAAAGTTGAAAAGAATCTCTTACTTAGTATGAAACTTGGTTGGAATTTTAAACATAATAGTTAACATGGTTACAAGGCCACAACAACTGTTATGTGTAATTCAGAAAACAATTGACACACGCCATTCTGCGATGCTACGAACTATATGTAAACGACTGTTGAGCACAGTTTTCAAAATTTCTGGTTTTACAAAAATATCAGTGTTTATTTGCAAACATCGGATTGTCATACCCGCGTACGCCGCAATCAATGTTTTGTATTATTTACATGCCAAATAGTTAAATAAACATCACAGTAAAATGCTATTATTTTGTAACTTGTTTTTAAGATATCAACCATAAACAATTTACAAATAACGTTCGGAACTTTGTTTTGACGCTGGCATGATGGCCAACGTACAATATTTACTCATGCATAGTGCATTTTTTTATTCCAAAACAACTGATAAAAATTTAGTGGTACGTGCTATGCATGGAAAATAGAAGAAACTATGTGGAAAAATGGCTGAATGGATGGCCAGATGGAGGGGGGAGAAGAAAAGGGGAAGTTGTAATAATAATCGTAAACTGAGGTGTGTCAAGCGCGGGAGGCAGAGAGAGAGAATGTTCACACTGCCTGGTTCCTCCATCACATTACTCCTCTTCCTTTTCTTTATCTCCTCCCCCTCCTCGCTGCTGTAACTATTTCTGTTAGAAGCCTAATTTTTTTGTTTGTCTTTAATCCACGTTTCTGTTCAAAGTGTTGCTAGTGCTTACACAATATGTGCATTAAAAACTTTTCTGATGATTGCCAGAAGTTTACTAGCTTTAAACTGTCAGTTACGAAGTATTTTGCTCAGCTATTTGATGTGGCAGAAAGTTAGTAGGTGGCGGCGGAAGCAATATGAGAAGGTAATTTTGATGTCTCCTGGTGATCAGCTATCTTTCCATGGGGAAAGAAAAGAAGAAAAAAAGGTGACACTGTTCTCCCCCTCCCCCTCTTAATACCCGAGGGGGGGGGGAGAGAAGGCAAGGCAGAGTGATAGTTGGGGCCCCACAGTCCCCAGCTTGTCTGCACAGTCCCCAGCTTGTCTGCACAGTCCCCAGCTTGTCGCCAGCCCAAGCCACATTCCTGAGATCTGTTGTCATGCACTTATCCCCCAGAAGTGATAGGCACACAGCACATCAAGAGAGAGGGAGTGGGCTGGCTGGCTGGAAGGCAGGCAGCAAGCGACCTGGGAAGGCTATTTATAGATGATAGCAGCAGACAAGGGAGGCAAGCCACACCCCTTCCCCTCCTACTCTGGCTCACCCATTCCTGCTCTGCAGGCACTCTCTAGCCAGTGTGAATGTTAGCTTACATCTCTCTTTTCTTTGTTGTAAGCCACTGTTTCCTTCCATCCCCTCTTGGCGCCATAAGTCGATGCCTCCCTCACCTCCATAATTTCCTATTTCCTTGTTTTTTTTTTTTTTTCTTTTTTCATGCTAGAAGGCGCATAAATCTTTTTCCCTGGAACTTGTTAAAATTATGGTGTGCATTATACACAAGTATATAGGTATATGACATTGCCTATCAAAATACCCTAGTCTGGAAATTATTTTGTTTTGTTATAAACTTTATTGGTGCAATATGTGTTGCAGACCTTCCACCTCTCCTGCTTTTTGCAGAAGACTCCTGATTTTCCACCTGATCTCCCATTCTCCTGATTAGTCATTCTGATCTCCCAACATACGTTTGTGGTTTTATCGTAAATTCTGTACATAAATAGGTATTCCAGTGTTCGTATCATAGCACGAGACTATCCCACACAGCGTACAGGTATTGTAGGGCGTATCGTAACTTCAGTATTTTAGCTGCTTTCGTCGCCAATAATTTTACTATATAACTGTACTAACGTTTATAGTTGCAATAATTTCTGCTAAAGTTATGGGATTAGTTTTCATGCGCTATTGTCATTGGTGCTTGTTAGCCGATAAAAAAATTATTTCGTTTGTTATCCAAGATGGCGTTATAAACATTGAAATTATTGTTGGTTGTGTTAACGTGTTTTTATTCTTGCGCACTGTTGTGTATGTCTTGGTCTTGACTTTGTTCCACTTATTGTATTTTGTGAAACGTGTGTGGTTGGCTTAAGAGTGTTTTGTACAAGTTAATTAACAATACTCAAAAGTCACGTTATAATAGGCTTGGCAGTGATAGGCTTACTAAGTAAAGAAGCATCTTGCGGTGTGGGACATGGACTTGTATCTCATTTGTGTTATTTATATTCTTTCAAAAATTGTGCTGCTAATAAAAACAATTGTGCTAAGTGAAGGGATGCAACTTGTGATGTGGAAGACAATGTTTTTGTATGAATTTCTGGGCATTTTACCATCAGAAAGAGGCAACATTTTGTTTATTGTTTTGTCGTGATTTTCCCGTTGCGCATGCTGGAAAGGGTGACGTTAAGCATATAAATACGACGAAACAAGCAAACCAAGGTAAATGATAGTGTAAAATAAAACACAATTAATTTCACAACACAATTAGAATAGAGTTGGTATTACCAAAGTAGTGTTTATGTATTTTTAAGTTTGCATTTTAGTTGTGCTGATCAAGCTGGTTTACTCTTTAATAACGATCTTTCCAGAAAAGTGAAATGGCGAAAAACATGGTTATTCTCGCTGTGAACGTTCGTAAAAAAATGTGATGAGTTTTTTGAAAGAGGTTAAGTCTGCATGCAGCAGAACTGTTTAAAGAAGCCATAAGCCTTAATCCAGTGAAGTGATTCTGTCCTTAAAAAGTTATTTCTTTTGATTATTTAGTATAGGCCTAAGTGGACCTATGTTTTAAGTATAGGGTGTAGAACAAAAAAACCACTTAAAACTTATTAAAAAAACCCTCTTAAAACCAATGTGTATTACTGACATTCACATTGTTTTTGTAGTTTTTGTATGATGTTTATTTACTCCCTCGCCCTGTTCCACATCCCTTTATTTTTAGAGAAAAGTCTCACTCTTTGTTGTTCTAAGAGGCCCTATTAGACTGTAAAAACATAAGAATATTTTTTTTTCAACATTTACACTAAAAACTGCGTGAATAGCACCATATTACACCTTAAAATAAACATTTTCCCAGAGAGGACCTCTGGAACCTGTTTATTGGTGGAGACATCTTAATATTTTGGACTTGCCAACATTTTCGGTTTTGAAAATATTGCTTTGTTCAGAAATGATTAATGGTTGTCAGAAATGTACGCAAACAAGAATGTATGCAAATGTTTTGTTGCGTATCGTACCATATTTGGGATTTTGCTGATTTTACGGCAATTTTTTTTTGGGAGGGGGGGAGAGGAGGTGACAAAAGTCTCCTGATTTTTTATTTTTGAAAGGTGGATGGTCTGGTTGAATATTTGGTATTTATTACATTTTCTACTATTATAAATTCACTTTCTGTTAGCGCGTGCACAAAACTTAAAAATGTAGCCACGTATCCGTGATGTTGGCTAACTTGGCTAACAAGTAAAGATCAAATTGGCTACACTGTTCAGTAGAATGCAGTGTTTGTTTATTGTTTCTGTACATAATAAAGCCCATTACGTTAAAACAACACCAATTTTTGTTTGCAATGAGGGTGAGAGCTTGATAATTATTAATTTTTTTGGATGGCCTGTTTTTTTCGTGAACGATGAGTTTTTTATGTTCATTAATCAACTAACAGATGTTAAGGCAATTCCTGAGAGTGTTTAAACTTTCATGAAGATTGGCAGTGTTTAGTAGATATAGGTGATTCGGAATAAAGTGAGCACTCAAAAAAGCCCTGATTAATTTCTATTTTCTGCCAGTTTATATCTTTCAGCTACATGTAAACATCAACATTGCCATGTGCTTTTATTTGCATAGGCTTGTACAATGTTTACATTCACGTTACACTGCTCCGATAAATTTTAGCTACAATATGTACTCATTAAATGCACGGGTGTTGAATATGTGCTATACTCAGTAATAATCTTAGTTATAAATACCTGCGAGTTAACGTCTTATAACACTGGTTTCTCTGCGTCTACTCTAACGGCGCTGTTACCATTACGAATCTCGTAAATGCATGCACAGTATATTCGAACTTTTAAATTAAAACCGCCACTAAAAACACACATGACACATGCAACTCAAGAATTCAAGTTCCGTTCAGCATACTGTAATGAACGACGACGCACGTAAAGAGAAACAATAAATAACGTATTTTCTTAATGTGTGAAACAGGGGAAAAAATGTGGTTTCTATTTCCAGATACTCAGGCTGGCGATCATAAAACAAAACAACTTACATTACTATTGACTTCACATAATTTATCAATGATATTCATGAACAGTCACTTCTAATACTTTATATGTGTTTATCAGAAACCGATATTCATTATATAACGGACAAACTGAATGACGCAATTCGCTTCCAAGCTGCGAAAACCTAACTCTGGTGCCATCTGTCGGTGAAATTTTAAACTACCTCTGTGGCGCGAAGAGTTAGCGGCGTCTGCCAACGTGAATCGACTCGGTTGCGTCGCTTTCTGCTTCCGCAAATTAAATAAAATTTGTACAGTCAGCAGGTACGTCAGTAAGAACTTAAATAAATATTTTTCAGTATATTAAATGCAGAATGTCGTTTGCAATTGATGTTGTTTCACTAATGCTGTGTTCAAATAAGAAAATTCATGGAACTACATGCAGTTATTCGCTACCAACCATACAAACAATAATGTAACTGTTGTTAATGTTGACTTATATGCAGTAACGGCTAGTGATTTTTTTCAAAGGTTAAATCTTTAGTGCTCACTTTATTCCGAATGGCCTATAGTGACCATATTCATGTATTTTCAGTAATGCTCACGATCTACTAAATATATTCACGAGATCTATTGGTAGATCACGTTCGACACTGTGAAGTTACTACCCCACCATACCTATAATTTGGAGTTGGTATTTAATATATATATTTTTTGTTGTTTCTCTGAGACTGTGATATTTGTTTGTATCTTTTGTAACTATGGCTTAAGGTCGCAGATGACATGCCTGTATGCCTTAAAAAGCCTCTAAGGGATAGGTCTGTTCCAGGGCCTATTATCGACATGCAAACAGTTGATGGTGAAATTTTGTGAGCCCATAATTTAAGTGCTGCTGCCCCACTTACAACATGGCTGATACGGTCCTGGTCTTGCGTTGACCAACATTAATGAAATGCCAGTACATTAGTCTAGTGAATATTTTGTATTGCAGGGTTTTCTTTGTTTATATTGTATTTATTTATTTTATTTTAAACATAATTTTGTTTTGTAATCTAATATGCAATTTCAATTGGCATATAAATATCACAGTGAGTGGATGGACTTTAGCCCAGAATGAAAATGTGACATCATGTAACATGTGTATTTCATTAATAGTGTGGCCGCAATTTCTTTTGAAAGTTAATGGTCGTGTGCTTGTGCAATAGAGAAGCTCTCACTAGGAGATAGCCCGGGCAAGGTTGAATTGTTTATCATTTGTCAGTAATTGCTCATACATTTTTTATGACAACTTATAAGCATTCAGAGGTCGTTTATTTTGATGAGATATTAAATTTTATCGTAGAGTCAAGTATCTGGTCTCATTTTAATCGTCATGTAACTTATCACATTTTTGTTTCTGTAGCCTTTTGACGTAATTTTGCAGGTGGATGAACTGTGAGCGATTTTATAATTTTCAGTACTTTCGGGCTAAGTTTGGTCATTGCCGTCACAACTGTGTGGTGCCAGCCGAAAAGAGCATAAAAGTTGTGGAATGTGGATTTTTTTTGCCGGAAAAAATGGCGAACCTGCTCATGCTGCTCCACCGCGTTGCGGGAGTTGATTTTACTTAATTAATTGTAGCCACGTAGTTTCTTTCTCTATATTTGTACTACAATAAATTTATATGCATGCTGTAATTAGCATTCACATGGATTTGAGCACCTGGGGAGTTCTTTAAGTGTGTTGATATAAAAGAATTCCCAGTGGCAATGGTGGAGGGGGTGCTGGCAGTGTTTGCAGACGCCAACTTTCCCTCGCCTCAGTCTTTCTACAGTCGTCCGACCAACTCAACGTGTTTTTGCGAGAAGTGCGCAGCGTGGGTTAGGCGATGGAGACAACGTAACATTATTTTTGAACTTAAATTCACGATGTGCCATGAGCCGGCACAGCGACAGCCCTGCTGGAACACTGAGGAGCTGTGATTTATTTTCTTTTTTGTAACCTAGAAGGTGCATAAGTTTATGTTTCGCCACCACATGCTGTGGAATAATGGTTTCTTTTTTTCCCTGTTTTGTTTCCTTCGTGGAAGTTAGCATGTATTTTCGGGTGACTTGCACATCACTTATGGGAACCCTTTAATGCCACATGCTTTGGGACACTCTGTTTTATTTATGACTTAAAATGTGGACATTGTCATTAAAGTATCACGGATGCCACACGTGTTTGAACATTATTTAAATGTGGTATTGTACCGTCGGGCCAATAAACACCTATATGTTCATCATGAACTACCAGCATTATCACTCTCAATTTCCAAGGTTTACGAACCCACCATACAGCCCTGGTATGAGTAAGTACACTACCAGTGATGCAACTGAGTTAGATTACATCATGTAGTCGTGAGAACTTATAGCTGCAGATACGTGGACTGGTCTGAAATCAAAGAGTGTAGCACCACAACACTTTACTGATCCCTTCCATACAGCATACTGTAATTGTTACACATGGAAATGTTTTTGTATTTTGAAAAATTTGAAAATATGGGAAATGTGAAGTTAATTTTCTGGTTTAGTAATGAAGGATGAATGGATGTATGCTCACAGTGAACCTCACGGACAGTTCTTGGGGTAACTGAGCATTGAGTATTGTGTTTCGTATGCAGGAGTTGGCGAATTTGCACAGCACACTGGTGTATGGAAATGTGAGCCTTGTTGCTGATGCCATCCCTCGAGTGGCTGTGGTTCTTGATCAGATGAGGCAGGTGTTTAGGTGAGTGACTAGTCCTAGTACGAGTCATCTACTCTCAACATGTGCATGAGAGCATTTGTGCTGTGTGCCAACTCTTGATTTATCGGCATCATATTTGGAAAATGTGCTTTTTATACTGTTATTTTATGCATTTTCTTTATACTTTGAATGTTTTGAGTGGTGAAAATAATTATGACATTGAATTTTTAAGATTGTGGGAAAAGAATTATTACTATAGTTGTGTTTAACGTTGGGATCTGGTTGTAAGGAACCCATTTTCCATAACACATCCTAGTTGCATGGAAAGGATTTTTTCCCCAGCGGTCTGTTGGGTCGGGTAGACAGTATGTTAGTATGTTCTCTTTAAGCTCCTAAAAGTTGTTGTTCCCCTACAGAAAAAGCTCTCTTCATCTTGTGATAGCTGGCTTCTGAGAACTACCATCAAATATATGCCTGTTAACTCAACTGCAGTGTGCATGAGTGAGTAGACTTTTGGGTCTTACCATCGTCTTTGTCTCCTCCTCCTACTTCTGTGTCTATCCTTAGCTCTATATGCTCCACAACTAAGTACTCTAAAGAAAAGATTGTTCCCTACGTGTACACCCAATTTTGTGTCCTTTGGTGGCAGGCAACAATATGTATGCAAGGGTGCCAACTACTACGGATTATCTGTAGTGTATATGAATTACGATTCTTTACTACGGAAGTACGGGTTCTGTTGATAATCTACGGATTTATTAGCTTCTGCCCGACTGTAAGTATACGTGTTCCATTAAGTATACATGGATTTCGATTCGTAGCTGTGTGGATCATATACGCGCTATTTCTTTTCCCATGCTCCGGCACACATTGTTTTGTTTATCACATTTTTAGTTTGTCGAAACCATATTTTGATGATGATAGTGTATTTACAAACTAGTGTGTTTACACGTTACGCTGCTCGCTTAGGAAGTTCCTTAATGTATCTGATACAATTGATTGTTCACATTACTTCGGGCGAGACTGCAGACTTTCGACTTATCAATTAATTGTTGATGTTGACTCATGCAGTCAAATCGAGTCGTGCGTGGTTATTGTTGCTTCTTCTGCTGATCGGCCATATTGGAAACAATGAAATTATGTTGGTGTGAATGTTTAAATTCAAGTATGAGTTTGAAACGGAAGAATGTTGAGGAATATTGTTCAGAATGTTCAGAGTTGTGGACATGTTTAAATGCTTCAAATGTATCTCAACAACACGTGCGTTGTGAATCGTGCAATTGTGACTTCAGTGTAAACACGGTGGCAAAGATGCTACCGTAATACATAATTTATGGTGAAAACACGTCAAGCATTTTCAAAGTTAGAAATTCAGAGGAAAAAATATAATATAAATTAATGATGCTGTAGATCCAACAACAAATGCCAAAGTTACAGATGAACAGGTAATGTGATTGTGTATAGGCCAACACACATTTAAGATAATACGTTCAATATGGAAAACTACGGATTTTTCGCAAAATTTCTACTGAAAGCTTTGGTAAATGGTTGGCACCTCTATGTATGTCAGGCAACAGTATATACGTCAACAGCAAATAACTTCGTCCTTAGTTTACTTTACTGTTCTGCTTGTTCTGTTTCTAGTAGGCCAAGGACTGTTAGCTCTATTTTTATGCTGTTATTTCACAGTTTTGCTGAAGGCAGGCATAAATGGTCAGCCCTTTTGCAAGTTGGGCAGAAAACTGGTCTCAAATTGTGGCTTGATGTAGTTTTTATACACTTGTTCGGGACTGATTATAAACTCAGCTTGTTTTATCCACACTCCCTGACAGGACTTCATTCCTTTGGCCATACATGACTCCAGCACTGCTGCACCATATATATCAAAGGCTTTGTACCCTGGTCACATGTCTTTTTAAGTCTAGCCCACATGACTGGTACTCCTGGTTTGCACTTGTCAGCAGCACCCTACCTTTGATTGCACATACATCACAGAACATGCATGCCAGGTCAAAATAATTTTGGTAAACAGTACAGTGCATGTTGACAATTTTTTTTATTCAGCTGAGTGTTGGGGTTATGCCAACACAATTAAAAACTAAAAGATCTGCCATTAATAAAAAATATGTCACTGTACGTACATTAAATGTATGGAAATTATACAAAATATATGTTAAAGTATAAGAGCAGGCACTTGTTTATTTGATGAAATTTGTTCAATATGTGAACAGGAGATATGTATGTTTTCATTGTAATTCAGTTTTAATATGGAACTAATAAAATTACGCTGTATTTCAGCAACAAGCTCTTATGTTTTCTCAATGTTAAACTTATTAAATGTTGTGTTGCGCTCTTTTTAAATCTCTTTTTTGGATCCCAGCAAAATATGAGTTATAAGCAATGCTTAATTCAAAATATCCAATAAATAACATAAAACATTACTTCTTTCCTTATTATGTGTTTGTTAGTGTTTATGTAAATGTTTATGCAATAAATAAGGTCCCGTCTATACTACCATTTGGCTACAGACACCCAGTGTAAGCTGATAGGTATACATAACTGTTGACCGATGTCTCAATCCATGGTGGTATGTATGAAGTCCAAAGTTTATTCAGTTTTAACTTTGTCTGCATTCATGTCCAAAGCATAGAAGTAAAAGGAACAAAAACTATTTAAAGAGCTTTTTAGTTGGGGTTCATGAAAGTGATTTTTCATAGACTGTGTACTACTTGTATTAAAGTAACAGACTAATAGTGCATGGAGTCTGTACTAAGAAGATACCTGTAGTCTTGTTTGTGGTAGGTATGCTTAATTTTGGTTCTTCTTGTTAAACCTACACTATTTTTGATGCTTTATTTTTGTGAACAAAAAATATCAGTTATATTGAGAAAAGCTGATAAGCTTCCGTCACTGCTACAGTTGTAATTTAAGATAAATAATAAAAAATATTTAAAATGAAAAATTGAATAGTGTAATAATTGAGTGCATGAAATGTTTGGTTACTGGAACTTGGCAGATGCAAATTTGGTTATACTGTATGTGTGCAGATTAGTGAGAGAAAGGAGCAACTCAGTGCCAGGTAATCGCCTGTTGACCCGGTTGCATGTACATACACTTGCTTACCAGGCCATCATGACCAGCACGTCCTCCCAGTGGCGCAACTCTATGGCTGCGGCAGCCAAAGCTTCTCTCACCGCCAACCGCCACGTTTGTGGCTCCAATGAGGTATGGTATTCTTCTCTTTCATTTTCAGACTTCTCACGTGTGAGTAACTGCCAAGCATATACAATTACGTGTTAAGTGGAGGTAAACAGGTTTTCAATAAAACACTATTTTAAAATTCTGACATGCTGCTAACTTCTCAGTGGCCATGTTTCAATTGGTACATAAAGTATAGAAATGATAATGTGACTCAGTATGTATTTGAACACCTGTCTTACCATTTTGGGAATGGTAAGGAGGTGGGGAATAAATGGTGTACGATGCAGACAAATCTTAAGAAGAGGGAAACTAGAAAGTACAATTTTTTTTAGTGGTGAATCAGTTCAGAATATTATTGTCAGAATCCATTGAACAAAAAACACTTTGCAACAAAGTAAAGATTTTGTCCTACCAAACTCGATAAGAACAATGCTTTTTTAACCTCTAAATATCAAAATTTAGTGCATTTGGAATGGTAATACAGTACTTTCATTTCTATAAACAGCTGGTTTAAAAAAAACATATATAAATAATGTTCTACAAGGCACTATTTTATCCCCCGTCTTTGCGCTGAATATACGTGAATACCTAAATGTACGGATTCAAAAATGGTAAATAAACAAAAAGAACACTTCAGGTCCATAGTTTTATGATACACATGACCAGTGTTCGATTTTAATGCCTGTATGCTTTTGCGAGAGAGGTAGGAATCAGCACGGACAGGTTTGCTGGCAATAGTGAGTGATGCCAACGTTGGTAGTTGCCGTATTTTCATGCGCTAGTCATGAAAGGTGTTCAGCAACGGCATGAAGTTAAGTTCAGAAACAATATTCAATAACAGAACTGGCAGCACGTGTCCACGTTGATTTAGAGTTTGTGATTTTGAGCCCTCCGGCTCGTGACCATAGGGCAGAAGGCCCCTTAAAGCCTTGGCTCCCCACACAACAAACACAGCGGGCTGAAACCCGAAATTCCCATTCACTTAAACACTGGGCAAGTCCCCAGATCACCCCCGACCAATACTTATAGCAATCGAGTATAGTGTTGCTTCGGGAAAACCCAGAATTTGAGACTCACAATTACACCTCTTAGGTTTATATTTCCACTCATTAACATTACATGAATTGCATTTTTACATAATAACTCAATTAAAATGACGGTCACAATAACCATTTTAAGTCTCAATTCATCTTCCATGTCTTACGCAAACTCCATACTTTGCCACTTAATCAAGTGCACACAACTATGTTTTCTTACTTATGAGAATTTTACAACATGGCAACATCAAGAATTTACACACAAAACTGTGCATTTACGACACACATTTTCCATTTGCAACCTTCTTGTTTAAACTGGACGGCTTTTAAAAGTGCACAACTCCCGATACCTCTAGCAACAGCTTTCATCCAATCTCCGTGCAGTTCAATAATCAGTACAACCCACAAATCCAATAGTACTTGGAGAATGGCAACCGAGGTTAATCCACTCGTAGTCTAATTGGGCAGCTATTATAAGTCCCATATTTCTAGGCCTCACAAGGCGTCTTGGCGGGCAGGCAGATGGCAATCCTTCCCAAGCGATGGGAAAAATGTCCCAGCAAAATAACTGAGCGACACAAAGGCCGCACACTCACCGCTTCCAAGTCCTAGAAGCTAGCACTCCCCATTGTATGCAATTTCTCCTAACTCTAGCAGCACCATTCAGCTCAAATGGGCTGCTACTCTTTTGCTCATGCAGAGAAAGGCTAGACTCTCCAACTCCAACACCTCCTCCAACATTGTCGGGGCCACGAGGCTCTAGTAGCAAAGACTCCAGCTACCTCTTCACTCTGCCACTTCCAACACTTAAGTGAGCCTCTCTAGCCTATCCAGCTCCAGGCAACACTTCTCCTCCTCCACTCCACCAGAGCCCACACCCTCTCCCCCCCTCCAGGCCTACCCCTCCATGGCCAGTGGAGGACCAGGTCCGGAGTCAAATGAGAAGGCTCAGCTCAGACTACTGGGGTAACCCCCTTCCTAAAATATGAGCCACTGAGAAGTCAATGGGGCAAACCACTTCCAGACTCTTTTAAGATCTAACTCCCTCCCCTCCCCAGAAAGGGGACCCAAACTCAGGCTACCATGTTCATCATACATGAACTAAACTGAACGACAGTTTAATTTTATTCCAGCAGTGTGCTGAAAAGAAACAGGTCTGGCTTACATTTCAACGCTACAAAACCTAAATAAACTGTGTAATGAAAAGCAGTACGGAGGCTAGGCATGCGCTCGTTTTGACACACAACCCACCACCCGGGATATTTTTCTTCCTTTTTATTTTTCTTTCTTCCCTATATGTCCACACAGACTCTTCACAAGACAAAAAAGATCGCTTATCCCACTCACCACCACTTTTGAAAGCTGCTGAGATCTCCCATTTCAATTCATGGCCTGAGATGTTGAATGCAGATGCTACATTAGGAGACACTGAAGTAGGTAGTTTTGTTAATAAGTAGTTTTTCACTTATTCTTTCAAGAAGTGGTTTCCAGCTTGAAAAGATATAAACAGAATGGTCATACTTCAAAGAACTGTCTATAAAGAACATAGGCCTATCACAGAAGCCAGTTGAGATGCTGTGAATGAAAAACTCAAAACTGAATACCCTTATTTTCTTTGGCTTGTTGATCTCCTGCTATCTCTCCCAGTTCATACAGCAGACTGTGAGCGTGGTTTCTCACTAATGAAATTGACAAAATCAGATTGGCGAAATCGGCTTGGGGATAACGTCCTATCATCATTGATGCTAATTCAAATGAAGGCGCTAAGTGTCTCTGATTATGACCCAGATAAAGCTATCAAGCTCTGGTTACATAGCAGTCATAGGAAACACCATCCGTTTCAGGCACCGTATGTGAAAGGTGAAACGGATATTTGCACAAGTGAAAGTGGTGGTGATGAAGTTTGACAGTGAAAGCTGAAATCAGCGTGTTATAGTTTGTAATATGTACGTATATTGCATTGCACTTGATTTACATCTGCATATTACATTCTACTTGGTTTACATTGGCAATGTTTTGTATAGCAAATTAATCATTAATAGTTCATGAACAATATTAAAAAATATGTATCTTTTAATTTTTTCAAATAGCTGTGTTTCAAAAATCAGGGCAAGCGGAAAGTATTACATGCAGGCTTGAAGAAATGAGAATGTGTCCGTTAGACGGGTGCTGAATGTCCTTAAATTGACCTCTGCACGTGGCACGCATGCGGTACTTAGCATAAAATGGATGGTCAGCCAACTCGTAGCTGCAACTTTAGCACTCTCGGTGGTGCAATTCTGTACCGTGGCTTAACAGTGACGATCATGTACTACTATGGGACTCCCATACTTCTGTGGTCAAAGGCGCACATTTACAATGGTGTACGCCATCTGTGATACAGGAGTGCATTGATTTAGTTTATTATATTTTTTTTCTGCTACTGGATTGTTGTACGGCTATGTGTGAATCTACAAAACAAGACATTTGTAAGCTTCAGATGCAGATAAATGCATTGAAAAATGAGTGCGTGAAGAAAAGTGACGAGCTGAAACAGTACAAGAGAAGGAATAGTTAAAAAATATTTGGTGTGAAGGAAACCATGAACAAAAAGACTGATGATATTGTCATTTGTATTGGAAAGCAAATAGGGGTAGATTTGCAGCTCTCCTACAGAAGTCATTGCATTGGTCGAAAGTCGCAAGATTTATTATTATTTTTCTTATTCTCATAATTTTAATCTGGTGTTTAATACAGTCAATTAGGTTTTTTTAACAGTTAATAATTAGTCACGTGTTTATTTTAAGTTCATTTCATAGCAATGTTGGGAATGTTTGATGTAATATATGGAGTATTGGTACTTGTAACAGAGCTGTCCTGTGGCAGAGAGGACTTAACTATGGTCACCCCGGAGCGGTCATTGTGACAGTTGGATAACAGTAGTTCGCCTCTCCCTGGTCATTCCACCCCTCCTCCCGTAGTCAAGGTTTCCCTCCGCCCTGTCACCTCGACCCAAGGTCAGGCTCTAGGACTAGCAGGTCAAGCTACGATACCGGCTTTTGTGAAACAGAACTTTTTTCCCCACTAACTTGAGTGCTAAAGACATTGAAATCTGCCATCTAAATGTTTGTTCGCTACTTAGAAACCTTGACAAAGTTTGTGACATTATACAGTAATAAAAATGATATTCATATATTTGCTATTTCAGAAACATGGCTGCACCCTTCTTATCCTTCATTTCTCATGATACAGGGTTATAAAATTATCAGATCAGACAGACAAGGGAACCGGTCCATTAGGGAACGTCTGCTTTTACGTAAGCGATAGATTGAATGTTGAGCAATGAGATATACAATCAATTGTTGGCATTGCAGGTAACACTAGACTAGAACACCTTTGGATAGAAGTTGTACACAAACGTCAAAAACTTGCAATAGGCGTGCCTTACAAATCACAAATTGACGCCACGCCGTCACGTATACTTATAAATTACGTTAACGCTCGCCCCCGATTTTTAACACTTAACTATTTTAGCCTAAAAGCACTGGCTTTAGCCAGCACCTTTGCCGATTGCCGTGTTGCCGTTTATTTTTACGTAAGAATAATATCTTAGCATGTAAGATTGTGAAGACGAAGCTTTATTTGTATAACAGTATTTACTTACGCCCAAGTGTTTATCCAGTCTTTGTTTTCCATGTATAAGTGCCTTTGTAACATTTATTAACCTGTACTAGTGTTTGTTTACAAAATACGGCCGAGTGCTTTACCAGTGGTGCCACCCGTGCACGGACTCTGTAAAAGTGCACTAAACAGCGATCACGGGAAATACGCACGTAAATATAAATCGTACTTGTTTGTTATTACTTAAAATGTGTTTTATAATTATATAAATGTTCTTGTGTTTTAATTATAGTGTTTAATGGCAACATGAGCATTATTTATGTCAGTCGGGATATTTGTTTACTCAGTTGTGCCAAGAGAGAGAATTTCCCTTGTGCGAGTGTGGCACACCTGTAGATGCAGACAGCCTTGTGCGGCTCGGCCGCCATTTTGCTAACTGTACTTTCAGCCCTTCTGGCCAGTATATAAGGAGGGGCGCAGCGCCCAGCTAGTCAGTCGTCAGAGGTTCGGCCTTCGGGCTGAGCCAACCTGGCACTCCCCCTCAACCTAACCTACCCTTGCCTCGAGAGGCTGTTTCTTGCAAAGGGAACCCTCTCATCCCTTCGGGCGCTGTTTCTTGCGAAGGGAACGCCCCAATCTCCTCGAGAGGCTGTTTCTTGTGAAGGGAACCCTCTCATCCCATCGGGCGCTGTTTCTTGCGAAGGGAACACCCCAATCTCCTCGAGAGGCTGTTTCTTGTGAAGGGAACCCTCTCATCCCGTCGGGCGCCGTTTCTTGTAAAGGGAACGCCCCACTCTAATATCGGAGGCTGTTTCTTGTGAAGGGAACCCTCCATACTACCTTATCTCCTGAGGAGGCTGTTTCTTGAAAATGGAACCCTCCGACCTTTACCTACATCCAGGGGCAGCTTTCTTGTAAAGGGAACACCCCGAACCCTCCAGCGACTTCTTGCGAAGGGAGCCTTGGATCTTGCCCATATCTCAACCCACCACCCTAGCCAGGGCGACTTATTCTGAGTTGAGACTTAACCTTCCTAGCATGACAACCTGACCAGTGTGCTCTTCAAGCCACTATGTCTAATACTTCGCATCCATGCATGTTGCCAGTTTTAAAGTGTTAGCTTACACTCCCCAGTCTCGTATAGTTTATCGAAAGTTACGGAATGTAGTAAACTTTCCCAGGGATCAGAGAGATCGCCACTTAAATATCAGTAATGACGTACTTATGTTAGTCCAGTATTGTTCAATGGCCGCAGCGCCTATATGTAAAAGAGACTATGAATATTGTAAACCTCTCGGGATCAAAGAGATGATCGCCACACAGTTTCGGCCACGAGTAAGGCCTTAATTCTTGCCCAGTATTTGAACGGCCCGGAGTGCCATGTAAAGTCGTATGCATCATAATATGTCCTGTGGAACTAGTATTGTATTTCCAAGTTGTCGTATCATTATTATTGTCCTATCCTATTGTTGTATCTCATATTGAGATCCCAGTGTTGTAATGTATGTCCTCAAATTGTGACTGACACAAACCCATGTTGTAAACCATGTAGGTACTCGAGAAGTGTTAAATCCATTATGCTGTGACAAGTGCTGTAACTTATGTTTGTGAATATAAACACCCTATGAAAATTAATTACCTTGTTTTCTCCTTTCATGAGATTAACCTGTGTACCAACCCTTGATATCAAATACAAGGCGAGTGATATCTGCCTTGCCTTATATTATGTAAAGATGACACCCTGCGCTAGCAAGTAGAGTTTGTCCTTGTTGGCTCACCCAGTAGTCACTCGCTTGGTCGAGGATAACTCTATTACTAACTACTCTAGAAGAACCACCCCAGTATCTCATGCTCTTTACCTCAAAGGTCTTCTAGAGACACACACTGCTCGCATTCAGTGATCTTACTTGCAACCCAGAACGTCTAGCGCAAGGGACACGCGTCAAGATGTCTCATACAAAGAGCTAGATCAACTTGAAAATATTATGGAGTCGTTAGTTCATTTGTATGAGACTTTAATACAGTATTAATATGCTTAAACCTACTTCTGATGTCAAATACCTTAATGATTTAATCTAAACATACGGATTTAAAACAACTAGTATCGATCCCAACCCGAATAACCTTGTGCAGTGAAACACTAATAAGTTTAATACTGATTAAGGATGATGATAAGATTTCCTACTGCAGCCAAGACAGTACTCTTCGGTTTACAGACTACGATTTAATTTGTCTATTGTTAACTCTTTGTAGTCCAATTACGAAAATGCAAGGAAAACCATACAGAAATTTCAAATGTTTCAACAGTGAAACTTTTATTCAGGGTGTATCAAATATATCGTGGACTGATGTCTTCACTGCTGATACCTTAGATGAGAAAGTCTCTTTATTCAACAATACTGTAACATTATTATTTGATAAGCATGCGCCCATTAAACACAGCAAGCCCAGAAAAAGACAGTATCCATGGCTAACAACTGCTATTTGCAGTAAAATTAAAGAAAGAGACAGAGCAAAGAAAAACTTTAGCGCCTCAAAACAGCCACATGATTTTACAACGTACAGAGAATTGTGTAACAAAGTAACAAGTATGGTTTGCAAAGCGAAACTGGAGTTATTTAATGATTTAGCATACGTACACTGCCGGGATACAAAAAACTATGGAATGACTTAAAATTAGAGCTGGCCCGATATTTATCGGCGGCTGCCGATACAGCCGATATTTTAGGTATCGGCAGAACGATTTCCGATAAGATACTTGTTTCCCACTTTGCCGATATTGTTTTGGAATAACAAAAATAAAGACTCGTTGAAGGGTACTTCCCGTTTCAACCCACATAACACGATACTAAAGACGTGCTTTTTTTGCCTAAAGGTATTAGAAATAATGGATTTTCACATTAAAAACAACCGTCAGTCAACTTCCCCTTCATAGATCACAACAAATTTGTTCGTTTCTCGTTATGTAAACAATCACAGATAAGACGGTGCACAGGTGTTTGTGTGCAGCAACTTTCATAACTTGCACCAAGTGAAGCCATAGATATTGGAGATGGGAAGGCAAAATACACTACTGCTACCTAGTGGCTGAAGCGGGACTAAGGTTAACCTTAGCGGGACTCGCAGTAGGCCGTCCGACATTTTCTACAGCTCAGAGTTGGGTTCTAGAATCTCTGGCTGTACGCAATTGGGCCAAAGGCTACTAGTGTTTTTTTTTTCTTTTTGTTAACGTCGTTAACGTAAACAAAACGAGTCGTCAATTCATCCTTTGTTTTTAAGTTTATGCGGCCACAATGTCGCATGTGTGGCAGTATTTTGTTAAACTAGACACCGATGAAAGTAAGGCAAAATGTAAACTGTGTTCACAAATAGTAAGCCGCGGCGGGAAAAATTCCAGACAGTTCAATACGACGAATTTGTCGAAGCATTTGCAGCAAAATCATCAACATGAAATTGTAACAGGATCGTCAAATGAGGTAGGCCTAGGCCTAGTTTCTAGTGGTTGTAGTTCGGAAGGTACGGGAATTTTACCAGTAGTCACAAACGAACCTCCGGCTAAGTGCAGACGAATGGATGTATCCAAGCAACAAACAGTGGAAGCTGCATTTGCCAGGCGTGAAAAATTAAAAAGTACTGATCCTAAAGCACAGGCTATTACTAAAGCTATAGGGGAAATTAATAAAGATACAAATAAATTTAATTATTTAATTCTATAATATGGTTTTCATTCTTTAAATTGTAAAAATAATACTGTAGTACTATTTCATTTGTAAATTTTTAACTTCATGTGACTGTCATATTCTCATTCGTTTTGTGTAATGGTATCGGGAATCGGATATCGGAATATCGGCAAAAAATATCAATATCGGTAAATATCGGTATCGGCAGAAAAACTGGTATCGGGCCAGCCCTACTTAAAATATTTCCATGTCAAAGCGACTGTAAATAAATTTATTCCACATTCACTCAAACAACCAAATGAATTAAACAACTTTTTTGTTTCCTCTAGCACAATAACAATTTGTACCGTATCTGATAGCAAAGATATACATACTTGCTAATACAGTAACAGTGGCAACAGAATTTAGTTTCACCCAAGTATAAGATAGCGAAGTACAATGTAAGTGCATTAACAGTATCAAAACATCATCCATAGGGGTAGATAAAATAGATGTAAACATGATTAAACTCTGCACTCCTACTGTATCCCTATAATAGTACGTATAATAAACCACTCTTTAGTGTGTTCCATTTTCCCCACTAACTGGAAAAAATCAAAAATAATCCCAATGAATAAAGTCAGTAATCCTACAGAACTTAAATATCTGCACCCAATAAGCATCTTACCTGTGATGTCTAAAATGTATTTATGTGCATATTGGCCCCCTGCACACATAGCCCCCCACCCACAAAGTTTTGAAACTCAAATTTGGAAAAGCTAAAATATCACACATAGGCCCCCCCCTATGTGTATTTCACGAGAAATGGGAATGCTGATGTCTGGCAACCATGTACCGTGCACTGTCATTCGAGTTTATTTTGGGTATCGTATTCGCTCATGTACCCCACGCAACTCCTCCCCCCCCTCCCCCGGCCCATAATTTGGATTACAAAAATTGGGTTGCATGGCTTAGATGGATAATTAGTACTTGAAGTCTGCGTGCTACGTGGGTAGGTAACTAGCGTGCGCGGAGACTTGACAACAGCGCGGTAGGCTAGGCACACACGCACACAACCATGCAGCCGGAGGAATGCTTAGCTGGAGGCGCGATCAATAATTAGTCACGTGTTTAGGCGGCATTGTTCTCGTAGTGTAGCAGATAAGTGTTTTTGTAGTGACTCGGTAATATTAGTATTTTGATAGTTCTTTGAGAAATCAAAATGTCAAAACAACAGTTGCGTTCGTTTACAGTGAGTGAGAAGCTAAAAGTAATTAAGGAAGTAGAACAAATAGGAAACTGCGCAGTACGTCATAAATACATCACAGTGTCGTGTATTAGAGATTGGCACAAAATGAAAAACAAGTTACAGGATACCGTAGCAACGTCAACAAGTTCATCGTGACTAAACATTTTTGTCTACTTAGGCCGGATAATGCTGATAATTTTATTTTGCTTCTAGTGTTTAGTGTTGTATCATACTTTGCACACCTCATGTACTTTGTTCACGCTATTGTTGCTTCGTGTGGATTCTCGTACGACGTAATGGAAGTTAATATTACAGTTTATGCTACTAATTGTTAATTTCGTTAGTTTTTTTAACTCGTCTTTTTGGGTTTCAACAAACTTATTCGCACTGAAGCCAAGCAGACATTTTACATTTGATAACGTTGGACGGCTGGTCTAACTCGACACCGCTGGTCTACTGTTGCCAGATCAAAAAACGGTCAAATTCCCATCTAGTTGACCAAAATGTTCCATTTTTTCTTCCCGTTATATATATATGTATGTGT
Source organism: Medauroidea extradentata (assembly GCA_003012365.1). Classification (NCBI taxonomy): domain Eukaryota; kingdom Metazoa; phylum Arthropoda; class Insecta; order Phasmatodea; family Phasmatidae; genus Medauroidea; species Medauroidea extradentata. The sequence goes on along the minus strand of PNEQ01002576.1, from coordinate 14,096 downwards.
GTCTGTGTGTATGTGTCTGTGTGTGTGTATGTGTGTGTCTGTGTGTATGTGTATGTGTCTGTCTGTGTATGTGTCTGCCTGTGTGTGTATGTGTGTCTGTGTGTGTGTGTCTGTCTGTAATTGTTTCAAACATTTTTTTTCCTTCCCTTTTTCAAAAGAAACAGTAAGATGTTACTGTTGTAGAATTGAGAGATTCAAGTTGCATGAAACAAAGAAGTTATGAACGATGCTTACATTCTGCATTTACTGTAATTCGTAAATTTACAAAGTGGTTTAGCTTTAACAGAAGAATGGTACCTACAACAATACTTTTCTTGCAGTGGATCTGCAGAAGTGTTGGAAGAACCTGCGTGATTGTTTTAGGAGGTAACTTGCAAAACAGAAGAAAAGTAATCTGGTTCTGCAGTTGATGGAAGAAAATAATATGTTTATTATAAACGGTTAACATTCTTGTTACCAATATGCGAAACAAAACCAACGGAACGGCCAACTTCAGACATTCACTCAGCAGATGCATCAGCACCATCTGTTTCTTTGGCCCCTCCTTCTAAGAAATGAACCGACATCATTAAACGCATAAGAACTGGAGATACTTCAGTACCTGAAGAGAAACTTAGAAAAAATTAATGAATGCACAAATGAACGTAGTGACAAACAGTTCCTATTGAGCCTGTTGCCGTACTTTGAAAGTCTGCCTGATAATGTGTTACCGAATGTTCAAGGCAAATTTATAAGCATCCTAAAAATGCACCAGCAGTTGTAGGTTTCTGCTCTACTTTACTTCTTATATTCCATTCCATCCTCATCATTCTTCAATGGCCACTGCAGCTCAGCCATATTATGTTCACCAACACCCTAGTGCTAGTGACAATGCAGCCATCTTTGGAGAATACCATCAACAATTCACATCAGTCACAAATCAGTTGGACAAGTACGTGCAACATCCATTTTATGGATGTTCACAATTGGTTCAACCTCAGCAGTTTCTGTGGGGTCAGGCCTTATCTCCTGGGTCGACAACAGCAGATTCCTCAGCTGTGTCTTGGAGCTCAGCTACATCAAGCATCTGTGAAAACTTGTACCATTAACGAAACCATCATTTGTATGGCATATACTCACAGTACAGTATTTTACAAGTGAATTACCCTGTACAACGGCACTCAGTTGTGTTGGTACTTCTCTGTGGGTCACTTCAGTGATGAAGATGTGATGTGGTTTTATCATTGTTTAGAAGTAAAAATGTGTTGTCCTTTAAAATGTATTGCTAATTAAATTGTATTCTTCCAGGAATTTCTAATTTCGCTTATCGCACTGTTGAATTAAGGTGTTGATGCAAGAAAAATTATTGTTAGCTTGTTATGGTGTATTGTAATTTAAATGTGTCAATATGCCGTACAACAATGCAACTTTAGCGCTGATAAGAACTATTATATGTACGACAGGCCAAGCTATTATGAATTAATACTGTACAATTTATGTTTATTTAACTACTACTACAACTATTTTTTTGTCCTGCGTGGTAAACGACATGCTTTTCAGTCCTATGTCCCAAGCAATTTTAGAACACTCCTGTTATGCATAAAGCTAATTCTGACCTTAATATAATTGCAGGTCTCTCCTCAGCAGGTTCACTTCTTGTTGTGTTAGTATCTATCTTCTCAATGTGAGTTTTAAGTACTGTACATCTAGCAGATTGTTGAATGATTTGGCACTCATTCTCAAATAGTTAAATAAATTTGGAACTGTCATCTTTTAGCTCACACATAATTGTGAAAAACTGCCCACATGCAGAACGTTCAGCAGTTATTGGACGCATCCATACTCGCTGCCTACGTCGACGCCGGCGACGCCATCGTAGTAAGACAATAGCAAGAAGTGTTTCTGCTTTGGCATTCATATCACTATTGTCAAATTTCTTGTCTGACTGTGGATACCATGCAACACTGTGTCGTGCGACTGTCGTGTGTACAAGCAACCAAGACGCACTTCTTTGTCGCGTGGCCGAGTCGCTCATGTGCCATTGCCCTTAGTGTTATTATCTGACAACAGAGTTGAATCCAAGTTACTATATGCTTGTATGACTTCTGGTGTTGGCTGACAGTTTGTGTGACGCACCTGAAAGACTTCGTCAACCAATCATGAAAGGCCAATTGTAAAATACTTGTTAGCTTGTAATGCAGGCACACAAAGATACATACAAACACACGGAGGCAATAACGTCAGATGTAGGCCAGTGAAGTTTTGCCTGCCCTGAAATAACACAAAATTTGCAAGTCTCTACTTATGGCTAATCAGTCTTCTAGAAGCAGTCAATAATACCCCTTTTTTCACCTGATTTTCGGTTCAATCCCATGAGCGACTCCTTATGTTCCATATGTGTATGTACCGTATTACAGTATATCTCTCTGTCTGCCATCTGAGCCCATTTTAACCAGCAGTTCTCTGAACCATCTTAAGGATTTTTTGTAGCAGTACACTGTGAATTACTGTGGCACTTTCTTTAAGATGCTTTCTTTTCTAAGTAAATAGTGTGTGAAAGTGTGGGTGACATTTGTAGGTTGACGTTGGTAAGGCGATGCTGATAATGGATGAGAGTTTCTCGACGTCATTAGCCAGGGGATCGCAGCGTGTACCCCTGGAGCTGGACCACCCAGTGTCGTGCTGGGTGGAGGGAGATGTGCAGATATGCGTTGCTCCAGTTCTGGTGTGCACGCAAGCCTACCAGACAGCTGGAGGCGGCGACAACATCTCTTCAGCTGGGCTTGTTCTGCAGCTTTAATAATACACTACATTCCTGCCTCCTACACCTCAAAGACATGTTCTCTGTGCCATCATGGGTAATGTGAAGAAATATATTAAAACTTTGTATACTGCAAATTTTGTCTATGTTGAAAAGTGAAGCATTTTTCAATGGATAACTTCTTTCGTGACCTCTCTTTTTCTTATTTAATTCTGGTTAAATATAACACTCACCAATTTGTAGCTACGGTGAAATCCTCTTCAGAAGTTCTCACTTAACAAGTTTTTCCCGTTAACAAATTTGAGTGTGTTGCCATGTATCTGAATGCAATAGTATTTTGACTCGTTTTTTAGGAAGTTTTCCTGGTTACGAAGTTTAAATTTTTTAGTTCCTTCAGAAACTTCGTAACAGGGTTTTACTGTGTATCTTCATGTGTTTAATATAACTTTGTGTATTTAAAAAAAATGTGTGTGTTGGAAACATATTGAGTGGGTCTAATACTCTCAGCAATAAAGATAAGTAGTCTTACTCTTGTGTTTTTAGGTGACTTATACTTAGAAAGCACAGACTTACTGGATGTACAATGATACCCATTATTAATCATACATGATTAAATACTTTAATTCATTTTACACTCTTTTTCATTAGTCTCAATTACTGTTATTACATAATAACTTTCCCCCTTTTTACATTTTCCTGCATTTTTCATAATTTTTACACTTTTCTTGAAAAGTTAAAATAAAGGGTTTCACTGTGCCTCTATATAAATACACACCCCATTCATTTTACAATTTAGTAAAGTTTGTGAAACAGCAGTTCTCAATATACTTTGATTTTGTCTTCTGTATTGCTTTTACTCCATAATTTTCTGCATTAGTTACTGATTGATTCATCATTCAGTAACATAGATTTATAACATGAAACAATTTTTATGTTTAACATAATGTAATGCTTTACTGCATTGATACATAACTGTAAGAGTTAATGGATAATTTCTTTGTATCGGTAAGATCTTATTGCCTGAATAGCAGCAGCCTAATGTTGGCGACATACGGTAGTAGTTTCTGAACTGAAGGAAATGTTGCGATTTTTAATGTATGAGGTAAAGTGAAATGGAAGCATTAGATTTTAAAAAACTTCTGTAATAATACTGTAGATTTTATCAGTCTGTAATCAATTATATACTGTTTTATTAATTTTTTCAACAAATATAAAGCCATTTTTGATAAAATAGTATACATACGGAGGGTGGCTATACCTATGGAAATTTATGGGAGATACTGTATGTGGACTTTTTGTTTGTGTGTCACAATGTGGCGACCTCCTGTTTGTTAACCTGTCACTTATTTACGTCGTTTTGTTTAATAATTTTGGAAGGGTTTTTATTATTCAGAGGGGTTATGATTACAATTATATCTAACCTTTGAAGGCCTTAGTGCCATATTGCAGTACATAAAATTGCAGCTTCAACAGCATCACAGCATGCCTTCTTGTGTTTATTCTTACCTCCATATATAGTGGAACCTCTTTGTTTTGAACCAGATGTATTGAATTTCCGCATCTATGGAACACATTCTGTGGTCCCATTTATTATTTATCTGCATTTCCAGACCACATCCATTGAATGTCTGCATGTATTGAAATTTTCTGTCAGTCCCCTGAGAGTCTGCGTGTATTGAAATTTTCTGTCAGTCCCCTGAGAAACGATAGTTAGAGGTTCCACTCCACAGTACATATAAACTAACTGTAATCTCTTCATTCTTTGCATTAAAATAAAACATTTGGTTCACAAGAGAATTAATAATTATTTAAATTTGAAACTATTCACATTGGATTAAAAAATTTTAATGTTTGATTCGAAAACAATAATTTACAATTTGCACTCCTCTAGTGAAGAGAAACGAGTGCTGAACACAGCATGAAAATTTAATATGTATTTTGATACATAGATGCTTCTATGTACACCCTTTTCCTTGTTTTTTTCTTTCCAGTGTTTTTAATTTATGTTGTTCATCAGGGAAGTTACACAAAAAATTTTGTAGACACTAAGTTGCCTTTAATTTTTTTAATGGCTTTATTTGCTTAGTGTAATTAATTTTGCATGAATTCCCGTTGTTATAGATTTACTCAAACATGATTGAATTGAAATTTGGTTGCTCCTTTGATAAATGATTTATGTACATAATGGTGTGTGTATTGTTTTAGCTATTTCTTACGTCTATGCTGGGCTCGAATAATAGGTAATCTGGGCATCTGGGGTGATAAAATTACCACAGTAATGAAGTACGCTTATTTCCTTAATTTTAGTTTTCATACATTTTGATATCTTCCACCTAAAAGTTGAGTAAATTCCTAACTTAGGGCATAGTAGTACGTAATTTTATTTCCTATGAACGTACAAAACCATGTGCAAAGTGTCAGTCTGCCCGTCGTTATGATTGAACGTTAGCAATTGGTTGTATTGAGTAAAATTATGTCGATGAAGATTCAAGGTCTTGTACGTCCACATCTTTATCTGTACGTGCATGAATACTATAGATTTGACTTAATTTTTTGTGTAATATTTGAATACAATAGGATCCCAGTAGTGTAGCTAAATTTGTGGTGTCCAAAAATGTTTCTTCTAAATTAATGTTTCATTAAATCAGACTATGTTTTTTTAACAACACCCAAAAAAAAAGTTATATCCTGTTTACTTACGTTCGGGCACATTTATTCAGAACTAATGTAATATTTGTTGGAATATAGTAATGTTGTAGCACTGCAGTTAAAGGTGAGATCTAAATGCAAAATTTTATTTATTGATTTTCTGCAATAACTTCTGTTTTAAAATATTTTTTGGTAAATGTGGCAATGTTGTGGCATAGATATTTGTGATGAATTTTGAAGATCACAATAATGTTACACAGTATATGTATGTATTTTACATTGGACTTGTAATCATTCGAAAGTCAACCTATAATTCCCTTGCAATGATTCTGCATGACAAATTAATGAAAGATTCCATTATTATTTATGTCAACCAGTTTATCAAGAATATAACATATGTCTTGTCAAAAAGAAAGTTTTGATAACACCGTAAAATCCAGATTATCCGTGCACCAATTAACTGGTTTTTGGATTATCTGTGTGGCTTTCTGTATGTTGAACACTGTAAAAACAAAAATTTTTTGTAAAAAACCTTTGTGTCAACTCTTGTCCGCAAAAATAGATTAACGAAAGTTCATAATTTTTTCTTGTGTTTACCGTGCACCCCGAACATATTTTTATTTATTTTGGTGAAAAAGTTGTGAAATACTGTATTTGTGGGCAAAACTATAAGTCATTATGATATTTGAGTTAATTATAAATAAATTCAGAAGTTTTGTTTTGCATTTTTACATTTAGATTAACAAATGTATTTTCTGGTTACCAGTGTTTCACGATTATCAATGCAATGCCTTGCACCAATTAACACGGTTAATTAGGAGTTAATTGTACAACTTGAATAAATATTCTGTCTCAAAAACAAAAATACAAGAAAATTATCAAAATGTGAAATAAAAAAAATTGGCAAAAGAACTGTATAAAAACTTCTGTTGGGGAACACACGTTAAGTGTACATCTGGTGAGTTAAATGCATGCCATCAACATTTGAGTAATGATTGCAAACACTCCCACACCTTTTACTTTTCCATCTCTCTCCCATTCCCCTAGCAAAATTTAGAAAAATCCTGTGTAAAAAATAAGGGGGGGAGTAATGAAAATTGATTAAAAAGTTTGCAAGACCACAAAAGGAAATATGCATGGGGGAGGCTGTTGTAGTTAGTAGTAGACAGTGTCGTGCTCAATGAACTTGATTACCACTCATTAATAATATGCACGTATGTGTGCGAGTGAGTGTGTGTGTGGAAAATTTAATCCTCGTGGAACATATTGTTTATGTCTACAGTAGTAATTGAAGACTCTCAAGTGGATGAAGGTGTTATGTTACAAAATAAAAGTTCTGAGTAAAGTGACGTTAAAGTTCGTTCCAGCTATGCCCAACAATGTAACATAACCCTTTCATCAACACTATATCTAGAAACATGTGGCTTTAATGTGAGTTATGAGAGTGCTATGGGAAAAATAGGTACATAACACCTTCGTTCATGAAAAAAAAACTGAATTTTTCAAAAATTGTAACAGAACACCATCCACTTACATCTTCAATTGTATTTTGAAAAGTCTGCATAGTAGGTAATATAATCACTATATGTTTTTGATTAATGCTCTGGTTTTATCACGGGATGCAACAGAAAATACTGTAGCTCCATTGGACACCATTGCACTATGTCTGCAATAAAATTAATTGGTAGAGTTCGCTGCACAGTGGCACATTCTGAAGGAACCTGAAAAATAGTTGCAAAATTCTAGGAAAGATTATAAACAGGGAAATTTTGTAAAAGCAGTAAATGAGATCACAAAATGTAGGTGTAAAATGTGCAAAAGTGTAAAAATGGAGAAGTGGAGAAGGGTGCTCGTTCACCCACTAGGTCGTGAGGCAGGAGTTAGGTGCAACTCTTGCGATCAGAGATTTCAGTGGATTTTAACTATGTATTTTTTTGGCAGATGTTTAAAATTCTCTACATAGAAATACTGTTAATGTATGCCACTGCAAGTAAAAGTGTTTCAATAGATTTACATTTACAATTTATATTATAGTTTATGAAAATTATTTCTTATTATTTTTTTCTATAAATTTTTTGTATATTTTTTTCTGAAGATCAAGGTGCTAGTAACCTTTTGTTGTAGGATTGTTTTTATTATTACTGTAATGAGTTATTTAAATTTAGTTCTACTGAAAACACTAAAAGGAAAGCTTTGTACTTGAAAAATAAATTTATTAAATTAAGTCTTGGTTTCCAGAACCTCTGTTAAGCAGTTAACATTTGCTAAAAGGACTAACAGAAAATTTAACATGTGAATTGTTTCACCAAGCTCTGTTAGGCCTAACATTTGTTAATTGTGCTGTTGAATTTTGTAGCCTGAAGATGGACTGTTGAACATCTTAACTTCAGTTTAAAGCTCACATTGGCTGCCAATAGGAAGAATGCACATCTGTTATACCTCGATTATTGTAATGTTGAGGAAGAAAGATTGATTACTTGCTATGTGAAACAGAGCCTAGGTTAAATTATGTAACAAAGTGGAGCAGTTCTCTTTCCTATGCAGTAGTTACAGTTGAAATGCAGTTTTATGCTACGAGGACTTTCCAGTTATGATAGACATTTTTGATGTGTCAAAAACTTTTGTCATAAGGTTTTCACTACAGTAACAGAATTAAGGCCAAGATAATTAATACTTACCTGATGCTATGAAGCTGCCTGTTAAAGATTCAGTAGCTCATTTAACTTACACATCGGGACAAGGAACTTTATAGAGATGACATTTACAGTTTGGGTTGTCAATTGGAATAAGAACCAACATACAGGAGTCGCAGGCAATTGCTATTCTGATGAGAGATGAGCTTGCACCATAAGAAATAATACATTGTAATGAACGAAACAAACTTCTCCTCTTTTCTCCGCTACTGGTCAGATAAAAATATACTTCTCCTTACTCCCGTAGAGGTTAAACTTTAGAAGAATTCCTTTTTAGTGCTTGCCTGCCCACTGTGAGAAATCCACACTCTGCTTTTCATAGTAAGGACTGTGGCTTGATGTGTCAATCAGACAGAAATTATTTCTTTGTACGTGTTAACAAGTTCCATATTTATTTTCTTTTCTAGGCATTAAAATTTGTTCCACACAACATTTCTGTTTTGCCTATATTACAACTAACTTAACCCCCTCTATAACAAATGCATGCACACACAACCAGTATTTGTGTTATATTATTTTTACGATCGGTGGGGTGTGTTTTAAAAGTCAAATACCAATCACTGCATGCTATTTCCTGTTTAACGGTCATGCTAGTTAAGATTACACTAATGTACGTTGGTGAAACAAATCAGATGTAACAGACTTCAAATGTATTTAACACGTGTTACATAACTTATGTTAGTAGTTCTTCTGAAGTTGGTGAAACTTGCCCTAAATGTTATTTTGTTTGTGATCACTACTGTATTTGCTGTGTGTATTATCGTGTTACTGTTTCCACTGTGCTCCAGTAGGTATGTTACTCACCTTATATGTATAACCTGCATAGAAATATTCGTAGAAATCTCTACAAACTGAGTCACATCACTAAGGACAAATGTTTTTGGTGATAATATTAAAATTTTTTATTAATTTTTATGAGATGAATTCAATAATTTTTTTACGGTTTTTCCTTATAATTTGTTTATTGACAAAATCTAAACTAAAATTCTACAGTTAACTAGGTTATTATTGACTCTCACAAATTTTTCACCTAGGCAAAGTTTATTTACGTCATATTTTACCAAATAACATCATTAAAATAATTTTTAGTAAAATGAACAAATGCTAAAGAACTAACGTTTCAATTTTAATAACCTAATTCACTGAATGCATTTGTTTGTGTTTCACCTCTGTATTCCCTATTTGTAGTCAAAAAATTTCATCCTCTTAAACTGTATTTTGCAGCGTATAAAATTGATGCTTTATTATGCCATTTGGTCCTGGTTTTTTTATACAATACATGACAAAAAAATTTTCAGTCTCCCAAGATATCAAATAATGCTAATTATACGTCACATCATTGTTATTGTAACATTATGTATGTATTTAATCCTTGCGGTCACATAAGAATCCATAATAGTAATTATTTAATTATGTTAACAGAAAAAATTAATGGACATCAGGTGCCTAATAGCAGGATACACAAATCTATTCACTAAACATATGCCTACCACTTTCACATCTACTTCTGTGTACACTAATATACTTAACTATGGCTGTCAAAAATAAATTTTGTTGCTTCATTTACAGTCAGTCAAAACATTTTGAGTACTGCATACAGTAAAAATAGTTTTGTAATTTTGTACAGATTAATGGACATCTCTTGATTTATGGCCCATAGGAAACTTCATGATTTGGCACATCGTGAAAAATACTGTACTTACTTCTATGCATCTTTCATTCTAGATTCTTAATTTTCACTGTTACTGCTACCGGTACTGAATACTGTGTACAGTCATATTTGTTACCTTTTAAGGAATTCAGTTTACCAGTGTGGTAATTTTGAAGTTGTGCAGTTATGGTTGCAGGAAATGCAGTTCAAGCTGTCAAAATCTGTTTAAAACTGACTCATTTTCGTTTAATACTGTAGTTTTTACACATCATGTATTATACAACTGTTATGCACAATGTTTCATCTGGTACACAGGTGTGAATTGGAGGTGGCAATGGGGGCACTTGCCACCCCAATATTTTTTATAAACAAAAATTATTTTACTCTTCCTTTTTAGCTATACTACCTGTCACAATAACTTGCCTGAAAACTGCTTAAATGGTATTATTTTGCACCTTGAAATCCAAATTTTTATGGAGTGAACATCCCAGATCCCCCTGCTTTACTGGCTGGATTGGTGTTACTTTTATTTGCCACCCCAGCCAAAATGCCTAAGTCCTGCCTATGATCTGGTACAGTATGTACTATCGTAGAATTGTGTCTTTTGTCACTCTTATTTACTTGTCTATTAAACAGACTTAACTTAAAGGTCATTGCAGAAACATGTAGTATTGTTAACATTACACAGGCTGCCCATGCAAGAATATAGGTGGAGCATTTAAGCCAGTGTATACTGTAACTATATTTTTACTTGTTCACCTTTTTCGTGAGCCTTGGATTGGTACAAAATTTCATTTTGACATGCTTTTTCATACAACATCCAGAAAGAGCTTCTTGCCATAAATTGCATTTTATGCAGAGCAATATTATGTACTGCTGTGTTCCTGCTTGTATATTTTTCAAATGTTACACTAATTTCTCATCATGTTTACTACCGTTTAGTGTTTTAAAGAAATTAGATAAAAGATCATCTAGATTAATCTATAACAGTATTTAATTTTTTATGTACTGTACTACCAATAACTTGAGAACATTCCGTTGTACAGGTTGCAAGACCATGAATTTGCATGAAGCAAAAAAACCAAAAGTTTTAGTGGTTACAAGATACTATATCCTCAAGTACCCACGTCCGTCGCCTCTAACTTGTGTTTTGTGTCAAAAGTCCTTGCCTTGCCCTTCATGATCAAGATGACCTCTTCAACCTGCCCATAGACACTTGCTTGTATACAGAAGGGATTTTTCAAACACTAGCTCTGATTGTTTAATGTACAGTAGAGAAAAAAGGTGGTTGGAGTTATACTAACATTAATAGGGTTTATTTATAAAAAGACTTTATTGCTCATTATAAACTGGATGTGTTCTTGTTCTTTTTGTAGAAGTTTATATACAGTAGCATGAAATCTTCATAATCAGTTCATTTAAAAGAGTTCCTATACAGTATTTTTCTTCAATATTGTTTTCGTTTTCAATCAACTTTCTTTTTCACACTGTTGTAATTCTTTAGTGGTGCTAGATGATCTTGCAACTATGTGGCGAGTATGTACATTTTCACTGTCTGTTTATAGAAATATTAACTAGTAATTACTAATTAGCTATTGTAAATTTAGTAAGATGGTTAAGCTGCTTCCAAAAACAAATTTTAGGAATGTCACTCGGCTATGCTTGTAGTGTACGACAAAGAACTTGGGTGAAATGTTCGAATAGTTATGTTCTTAACAAACATTCCGTACTTGATTGTACCCAACACAGCATGGTTATAGAAAGTGTATCTGCTGTCGAAGTTTTTAGTTTTTAATTACTTTTTTTTTTTCATTAAGGTAGCTGTTATTTGTCGGCATGTAGGACGACCCCGCATATAAGATGAGTCATGGTTTTAAAGGTACAAAATCTTGGAAAAAAAAAAAAAAAGTAAATTACTAATTTTGAAATTCCCAACAGAAAAATATTTTTTTCCTTTGCCAGAAACATAAAAAATTTAGTTTAAATATTTTCAATGCATTTATTATCGGCATATAAACATCATAGTAGACACATAAACGAATAACATTAACTACGCCCTCCGTGCGCCCAAGAGCCAAGGAAATGCACGGCGGCGACCGGCGATATCTCCATTTGCCGGCAGGTGTGCGTGACTTGGCAACGCCGGACTGAGACCACGCCGCGCAATACATGGCAACAGCATTCCTGTGCACTGTTGTCCGCCAGCCTAGCACTAGATGGTAGACACATGAATGTGTGGTACGGTATCTAGTTCCTCGGTATCTAGTTCCTCGTTTTTTCCGTCCGATAGTCTTGTGCTTGCGAGACAAAGGAAGAAAGCATGCGGACCTAGATCTTCGTTTTCTCCGCCCGAGAGTTGTAGGCTGGCGAGACAAAGTATCTTGGCACGCGCTCGCATCGATCGCTGCTTCGCTGCGAGGAAGTGTCCTTTATTATGAATGATGCTCATCAAAATTTTGTACCGTAAATTCTATTAAAATAAACGAGGCACTCGTTTTCATTTGTGACGAAAAACGCAATTCCTTGAAACATCATACAACTCCACAGCTTAGCTTTCAAATGATTTTTGGCTACCAAAAATTTTTGCACCTTCATATAAGACAAGTAGCAATTTTTGAGGGCCAAAAATATGTAAAAATTGTCGTCTTATATGCCGGCAAATACAGTATATCAAACACTGTGTGCTCCCCCCCCCCCTGTACAAAAACATGATTTATTGCTTTGAATTAGTTTAAAATTTAAGTGCAAGACATTTTCAAATAATCTTAATTATTGTTGCAGGAATATTGTACATTTTGATTGTGTGTTGTGTTTGGTTAATGGTATTAGTTGATTGGTTATTATGTGTCAAAAGTTGAATGTAATGCAGAGTTTTTTGAGCTGACCGAGAACTGTATTAATAATGACAAAAGCTCTCTTATTGTATAAAATTTGTAAAACAATGGTTGTTTTGGTGTCGGGATTTAAGACTAGTTGGGAAGTTGTGTATAATTAGGGTTGATACAGTTTAGGTGTATGTATATATACTGTTCATTATTAACATTATATCTTATGGCTGTGTAAGAAATACATACCTGTAAATAACAGTGCTCATTAATGTCAAAATTGTATATATGAACTAGTGTTATTTGTAAGATACTGTACATTCAAATTATTATTTTGTACACAATTTTAACTGTGCAAATAAATATAAGCCTGCACTAAAGAAATAATGTTTTGTTAATTAAACCAATAATATTGTCAGGATATTGTACTGCTTAATCACCTGGAGTTTCTCTGTATGATAGATACCTATCTTTTATGTGACTTTGCATTTACTGTATGTACACACATTCACTTTTCACTCCAAAGAGCATTACTTAAAGGAGCTGTGAACTTAAAAATTCCATTTAACTACTGATACTGTAATAAATAACAGGCAACACGTACTGTCTATCCCATGTAAGAAATCCGTGTTTTGACAGCCGATGCTACCAATATTTTTAATATGTGCCAGACACGTGGCAACCATTTAAAACAACTGGACGTGACCGTATGACCTGATGAAGTAGTAGTGGCAGCCCTGATCAACAAATATGTTTACTTCCATCGCCGACGCTGAAAGTAGTGTGTATTATACGTGAAAAATAAGTACGCATTTTGGAGGAAACGTAATATAATAACACGGCTTCGTATCCAGCATTAGTCAGTTAACGATTTTATTATATACAAATTGCGTAATTTTATAATTAATTTACAAACAACCGCACCATTATCAGTCGACCTGTAACCAAAACAAAGCACGGCCATTTGGGAGTGTGAAAAGTTACCGCGTTCGCGAGTGTTTGAGATTATAATGTGTTAACTTTATTATTCTGTGCATATATGTAATATATTGTAATGTGGGGATTATAAAACCCAGCCTGTAATCGCCAATGGGTTATTATGGCGTCCGGCAACTAAAACAAAGAGCGGCCATTTGCGTTGCGAGTGTTTGATGTTGAGGCCGTGTCTCAATCCAAAGAGTACTCTGTTGAGAGAGTGCTCTTTCGCACAACAACAAGAGAGAGCTCTTGTTTGCTCTCTGGTGTTCTCACTCTCTACAATTGGGACAACGCTCTCTCGTATTTGTAAACAAACTATGCAAAGGTTACAAGTGCGTAAATCATATTAATACAAGTAATAGACATATTGTTACAAGTTTGAGAGCACAAACTTTATATGTGGGCAATTCCCATGAGTTCTTTGGGATAGAGGTCTTATAATTACAAATAAAAGAGTTAAATTAAGTACTGGATTTAATAGCTCACAAAGCTACGAAATACACAAAACAGTAATCAACTAGAACTCTCACAACACAATTAGTTATGCACACAATTACTCC